>JAPMLY010002473.1:0-42500 GCA_026401115.1 Tetraselmis chui
TGTGTGTGTGTGTGTGTGTGTGTGTGAGGGAGGCAAGACCAGGGCATGAGCGACATGCTCTCGCCAAATGCATACCCGACTTCTGGAATACACACCGAATTGGCGGCACTTATTCCAATGAGACGCATGTGGGCAATTTGTTGGGCTCTTGGCACCAAAGTTTTTTCCTCGCTGCACATGTCGATAACTCGGACAACGTCATGCGCGGTTGTCCGCGGTCGCGGATGGTGTGGAGGCCGCTTGTTCCTCTACTAGGATGCCAAATGCATTATCCTGTCACAGCTTTCTTCAACCCGCGTCATGGGCCGCAAGCGTCTCGACCTCTCGCGGCGCGTGATGAGGCGTCGCTTGCCTATCACTTTTGCGTTATACTTTCCCATCGTTACGTGGGCGTTTCTCGTGTCCCCCCTTGCTCTCTTCGCTAGGTTTGTGCACATTGTAGGCCTTTTGTTTTCCATATATAATGGGCCTAGCATGTCTTTGCTTTCGTGACATTCTTTCCATCTTAGTTTTTTCTCGTTTTCACGTCCTCGTGTATGTCTATTATATGTCCATGTATTTCTGGAATTGTCCTATAATTGTCCTTCATTTTTGTCCTATGTCCAAAAGTGTCGTGATCATTTTGTAATCACGCGTGTCTCTTAGCACATGGTGGCAGCTGCTAGGAGACACGCGTGTTGATAACGAGACATTTTTGTCATTGTTTCACGAATAAATATATGAACTTTCTTTGAATTTCAAAAGTGACAAAACCCAGCTGATAGCCCAGTTGAACCCTAACAAGAGTCCTAACTTGATGTTAGGTCAACATCCTACACCAAACCCTAATATATATACGGTCGAACTGCGAGTGACAAGTACTATCCATCGTGATGTACTGCATGTGATGTGTACAATAGATGGTACTTTACAGCGAGTGACAGTTACTTACTATTGCAGTATGATGCAGGGTTTTCATATATTCAGGATTTCACACGGTCGGGGGGGGGGGGGGGGGGGGGGGGGGGGGGGGGGGGGGGGTAGATGATGAGCGTCACGTTCGCCGCCAAGCTTGCCGCATGTGAACTCGAAACCACCAAGCAAAAAGGAGCAGAGAGGGAAATAAACCCCATAGTTCTAAGCCCGAGGAAGGCATGCCAAAGCATCAACATTGCCATGCACAACAAATGGTGGAACACCCTTTCACGTGGAAACCGCGTCATTTTCACTAAATCCCTATGGTTAACACGTGGGTGTTCCAAAGTTCCAATAATTCCCCACAATGTCATCCACTACAGTGAAATCAAGGTATGTATATATAAACCGTGGGGTCTTATTCAAAACAGTTTTGAAAACTTGTAGCGTGTGGAACACGTTCTTCGGCCTTTCTCTCGCGCGACAGTGGGCGTGACTCCCCGCGGTACTTAAGCACAATATACCGTGACTAGCAAACGCAAGCAAGCAATCATGCCCGAGAGCGATAGTACTTTGGTGTAGAACATACCGTGACTCTCAAACGCATTACGATACAACGTAATCATACCTTGTGGATGAACTCTCCGAACCATCCAAATCCCGCACCGTGTTGACTGTCACCCCATTGAAATTGAAATTGAAATTGTTTACAACATGTACCGGGTGAAACCGGTTGCTGTCTCTGGCCCCCCCCCCTATATATACCGTTAGTGGTCTTATATTAAAAGGAGCTAGACCGTGAACCACTAATCCCAACCTCTCCATTGGCAGTAACGATACCCTCTAAAACATACACGTAACCATTTTTTTTTTTGATCTATACGCATCTTTTTTTGGATATAGTATGAAATAAAAAGTGTCGCTAGTCTCTACGATACGCGGCCTGCTCCAACCGCTGCGGGGATGCTGATCAGCTAGGCTGGTCAGCTTGAGCTGGTCGAGGCGAATGTGCCTGACCTCGGGTACCTTGCGACTCCGGTCGTGCCGGAGTTAGGGGGAAAGGCATGTGAAAAACCCCCTCGCTCAAGTCTTCTTCGGTCCCGTCTCGATCCGTGCTTATCCCCGCCCTAGGTAGTAGTTGCTCCTCCCGACGCACTTCATCACCTAGCCGAGTCTTCCCTCCTCCTTCGGGGGCTGGGAAGAGCAAATAACTAAGCTGCAGACGGTGTCCGGCTGGCTCTCATGCCCCCGTGCCATATGTTCTCTTGTCCCCTATCCTTGTTCCGCCTGTTTCCAACACCCATATGATCGCGTTGTGGCCGGCCGTACCCTCCCCCGGTGGTTTACGTTGTTAGGGGGCCGCCTTTACGAGCATGTTGCATGTGCCGTTACGATAACCCTAGGCACACTGCCTCAGGCAGTCTATCGATAACCGGGTACCGACTAGGGGAGGAGTCGGTCGGAAATAGGGATCGAGTCGCCGAACCACAAGATGTTGGGTACGGGAATATTTTTCCAAAAGCCCCCCGTACCGGGTTTTTCCGGCGGCGGTCAATCCTAAGGATCGCCGCCGCTAGGCCGTGCCGCTCCTCCGACCGCGACCCACCTCCGTCTTTCGTGGCTTCATGCCTCGCCCCCAGGGTAGACTTAAAACTCTCGCATGGCTAGCGGCTGCTAGCGAGCGCCGTGCCCTAGCGCTGCTTCCCAGATGTCCGCCGCCAACTCCAACACCCTCGTCCCACCGCTGATCCGTCCGTACCCTTCCTCGACAAAATAAGTGTCACCCCATTCGTGTGAATCAAAATGCCGGGGATCTTATCATCGGGTCCACCCATCGGGTCCGCCCGTCGTGAACGTTGCACTCCTGGCACCCTATTAATCTATCACGTTCCATAATAGTCGTGTTCCCGATAGGCTTCCCGGGAAATCAATTTTCAAGATGGGGAGAACTTCCCCACCGAGGTACCTCGCAACATCTCAGCCTATGAACATGTCGCCGAGCTTTTAATTGCTTGCCGCCTCGATGTTCCCACTTGTCACGGGGAATGTGCAAGTAAGGCGAGAAGCCCCCGGGGCCAACGTCATATCAATCGTTTCCTCGTCCACGAAGAGCTCGTGTATTGAAATTGAAATTGATATTGTTTACAACATGCACCGGGTGAAACCGGCTGTTTTCTCTGGGCCCTCCCAACCAAGTCATGTAGGAAACTTTTAAGTCATGGCTAGACCGTTAACCGCCTAAATCCAACCTCTCCAAATGATCGTGGGGGGGTTTACCCCTCCCCCCCCCCCTGGGGGAGTGTGTCGTGCGTGTTGGTTGCGGATGTCAATCAACGGCGGGTGTGGGTGCGAGAAGGGAAGGTGCGTCGTGTGGTCGTGCGAGACTTGATGCGGTAGATGAGAAGGAGACGGTGCCGTCATTGGACTGTGTGCAAGTGGAGTTGTTCGAGGATGCGTGATGTGTCGAGTCGGGTTTTTGAGATGAGTTTATCATGTGGGTCAGTAAGGAGGGTGAGAAGGGAGGAGAGGTTGGCAATGGTGGATGTGTGGGGTGTGCCCGTACGACTCATGACGATGGGAAGAATGTCGACTTTAGTAACCGGCCGGTGTTGGCGGATGGCATTGGCGAGGGGGGTATATTATTTCTTGCGAATCATATGTGCGGTGTGGGGGATGTTGTGGTCAGTGCAATATTTCCATTCCCCTATATGAATCAAATATCCGGTATGGTGGGCTCCGGGATCGTGTAGGTTACCTCGTTGAGTGAGGACGTGTTTTCGGAGCCGCCGTTAGCTCCGAGTCAAATGGAATTAAAAAGAATCAAACAATTCGAAATTTTGTAGTGAAGATATTTCAAACGCGCGGTCGTGGGCTACGTGGTGTACAATTTAGCAATCTCCGCCGGAAGCGCGGGAGCCGCAGCCGCGGTGCTAACGGCGCCCTGAGAAATATCGCGGTCGGACGACGCGGTGATGCAGCCGCCCACGGATTTATCCATGCCGTCTTTCGGGAACCCGAAAGTATAAAACGGCTTAACAATTTGCGGCAATTATGCGGGGTTGCCACGCGCAACAGCATCCACAAAAGGTCAGGCAACATTACGTTGACGACGTGCGGGTGGTGGGCGCGGCGGTACTCCCCCGGCGCGCGCACGTCCACCACGTGGTGCGCCGGCGGGCATCATGCGGAAAACCTCGTCCTCCGATACGCCCTCCGGCATCGACGGTACCCCCCCCCCGATCCCATCCGAAAACTAACCGAGGATGGTTCCCCAGAACGCCCCCTTGAAAGCAGCGTGAAAGGGACACCTCAACCCCCTCCGCCCCCGCGCCCCGGAGAATGTAAACGACCCCTCGACAGATGCAATTACAGCCACGGCGGCTATGCCAAAGCCCGCGTCTGAGATGTACGATGCAAGCGGCGAATTTTTGCTTCGACGCGTGCAGCCGGATATTACGGACTTTACCATCCTTTCCCTCCTACTTCTCCTTCTCCTTCCGCTTCTACTTATACCCGGTTTGATGAAACATGCGAAAATTGTTCACACGCCATAGGCCGTCATAGGCCGTGTTTGTCCCGATTCAATCAAATGTGTCCTTATATTGCTAACTTGACATACATACATACATACATACATACATACATACATACATACATACATACATACATACATACTGTGTATAATCTGTGTGTATACATACATATTGGATAGAGCATGAGAATGTTGCGACAATCTTTATTGCCTTTTGTCGTGCTCTTGGCGGCGGGCTGGTTTGGGATCAAAAGACGTTTTGGGGGGATCGGGTGCCAACGCGGTTGGTGGATACGAGGCGAGTGGAAATGATGTTCTCGGTATTATTCCCCATCTAAGGCACCAAATACAGCGCTTGCGCGACGCGGCTGCGCCCGGAAACGTTGGACAAGTCGGGATGGTGGAGGAAGCCGCCCGGCGGTTTGCAAAGGCGACGTATCGATACGTTGCCAGATCCATTGGCCGCATATCCGCGAGCGATAGATCCTCGGCTCGAGAAACAATCCATATGTCAAAAGCCGAGCTTACAAGCTCCATTAAAGCTCTTTATTCTTTGACTGGAAAGGAACGACAACGGCGTGTTATCGACGAGGTAATGACGCGCGTCTTGGAAATTACGACTGCGTATGCCGACATGGCTACATCCAACCTGAGAAAATCGGGTGTTGCAACGGATATATGTTCGAGGCGGGACGTCGCGGGTTTCCGCGCGCGCCGCCACCGTTGCGTTCCGGAGGAGGCTCGAGAGGAGGCTCGAAAAGAGGCGGCGGCGCTGGAGAAGGCGGCGGCGGTGCGGGCGCGGCGGTTTTCGGTTTAGGATTAGAAGAAGAGGGGGGCGCAAAACTACAAAGTGGTAATTTGACCATGGACACGTTTGGTAGCGCACCAGGCTTAAGCTCGACCCTCTCGTTCAATGGGACATTGTGCCGCGTTAATACTCTCCTCCCCTCGGGTAAAGGGGGGAGGAGACGGTTCCCTTTAACGTCCGAGTCAACATCCGTCGCGTCCTTTAACTCGCTCCCCTCCGCATCAGGAAGCAACAACAAGTGTGTCATCCAAATACGCATCGTTGGGATCTGTTTCATATTCCTCCTTGTGATTTCGCGGTGGAATGACTCTGCGACTTTGGGCGTTTCTTGGCATTGGGCTTTGGGCGGTTTCATGAGGAGACCTCTATCAAAGAGATATATAATGGCATCGTCAAAAGCATAATCATCATTATCATCGTCATCTTGAGGTACATGGCCTGATTTAGAAGTGTAGAACGGGACCTTGGAGTCGGGAGAAAAGCATTAAGGAGAGCGTCGACAGCTCGTCGACCACATTGGGGGTTTACACTCGACACGAAACGCAGGAGCTTGGTCTTGGCCTGATTATCCTGAATTATTTGGCTCAGAATCGACCATATGCGCGCATGGTGCTGATCAGAACACGTTGAGGTTGCAGACCAAAATTCAGTAAACCTTTCCTTGTTACATGCCTCCGCCTTAAAGTACAACCACCACACGATGTAGGTGGCCGGATCCCTAGCATTCAGGAGGGTGAGATATTTCAAGTCTTTAAATCGCAATAACATAATGATAAAAGGGTTAGCAGAGGAACCCGAGTCTCGAATGAATCTTGGCGCGGCACCAACCTCACGGGGAGAGGACGCCATGGTGTCGAGTCAGACGTCGAGCAGGAAAATAGTAAAATGGCAGCTTGGGCACTCTATAACCACCACGGCGCGACCACAAAGGAGTCCCAATAAGGAACGAGTTGAGGGTGTCGACGGAATAGAGTATCGAAGACGACACAAATAGGGCAGTGGTTGTAGCGGGCACCCAACGAAGAGCACGGAGGCGAGTCCACAGAGGAACGAGGATGAGAGAATGGCAGCGTCGGCACTGTAGAACCACCACGGCACAACCACACAAGAGTCCCAAGGATGAACGAGTCGCTGGTGTCGACGGAACAGAGTATCGAAGACGACACGAGTAGGGCAGGGGCTGTAGCGGGCACCCAACGAAGAGCACGGAGGCGAGTCCACAGAGGGGCGACGATGAAGCGCTACGCACCACGCACACTTCCAAGCCTGAGCACAAGAATAATTCCTAGCAACGAGACCCATAACCTATTAAAGCTGCATACGTAAGCAAGGTGTGTGTGTGTGTGTGTGTGTGTGTGTGTGTCTGTGTGTGTGTGTGTGTGTGTGCGTGATGCAGAAGGAGGCTGAGACTGTAGTTGAATCGTGAAGGAAACAAGGAAGTAAATTACAAGTGGAGCTGCAAGCTCGTGTCTAGTGCAGCATTCACACATGCACCTAACTGGTTCAAGTATTTAGTGACATGACAGTAAGACCCATGTGGGGCCTGTTTTGTCGATAAGAAACGGAGGAGGGCTGTGTCGACGCCCTCATAGAAGAAATTGCGCGTTCCCTTGGGTACTCTGCAGCTGGTCGTGTTCAGTTGACTGTCTGCTTAGATGTCACGTTTAATCTGAACAGTGACTGTAAACAAAGCACATTCATGTTCTACATCAGTCCCGCACATTAACCGTCATAACTATTGTACTTACTGACATTCTTCATTCAGGTACTTCAACAGACTGATATGTGAGTGGTGATGCCAGCCAATGGGGCGAGGTCGCAAAATTAGCCCGACCAGGCGTTCACCAACGCGGGCCTGCCTCTTGGGGTCGTCGAGCGAGGCATTGAAGAGGGGTCAAGGGGAGCTACACAGCTGCCATCCGAGTATGCGCTCGCATTTTTTGCAGCACGAGTACAGCCTTCCCTCAAGTCGGGTTGGCGTCACCCGGGTCATCGCGTACACCGCCTGCCCCTCCTTTCGAGCGGCCTCCACGCAGCGGCGGTGTCGTCGAGTGAGGACACGCTCCACCATCGGCGCCCCAAACCAAACCTCCGCCATGCTCAGAGGTGCCAGTCCGCTGGCGGCAGCGGCTGCAAGTAGCTTGGGCGCCGCGCAGTCGCCCGTGCCCGCCGGAAAGAGACCCGCGGACGTTTTGTTATTACTCGAAGTTCTTGCGCCGTTTTCGCCTTTGCTATCACGCGCAGTCCACACATCGGCCAGCATGCAGCTACGCGTGCCTGTCCTGTTGGGAAGCCAATAGCTTACCTGCATGTAGGAGCCAAGATCACAACAGTCGCAATCGCAAAACTTTTGGCTCAAGGGTGCGTCGGTTAGAGATCATGTTTTGTGGAGAGAGGGAGAGGGGAGAGAGAGAGAGAGAGAGAGAGAGAGAGAGAGAGAGAGAGAGAGAGAGAGAGAGAGAGAGAGAGAGAGAGAGAGAGAGTGTGTGTGTGTGCGCGCGTGTGAGTGTGCGCATGTGCGTTTGTGCTGGTGTGTGCGCTTGTCAGAGAGCGTGTTTGTTCGGTGGGTAACCAATTGAGTTGAGTGTTTGTAAAAAGTGCGTGGCTGGGTGTATGAGGGTGAGAGTGTGAAACATGATAAAGTGAATATGTAAACTTCAGAGTGAGTGATCGCTCAATGGGCAAGGGCGGTTCAGACAATGGACGGATGTTTAATAGCTCCAACGACGGGGCATGAAACGAAAGGAAGATAAATGAACGAATCAATCGACGAGCTTCTTAAATGGATGGGTGAGCCAATGGGCGGATTACAGGAAACGTGAGTGAATGAATGGGTTAATAGCTGAGTGGGTTAGAAAGTGCATCGGTGGTTGAGAGGGCGAGCTAATGGGCGGAGGGCCGGACGAGAGAAAGAATGGATGAGCGAGGAGGAGAATGAGGGAATGGATGAGTTAATACAATGCACATATGAATGAATGAATAAATAATCGCACGAATGAACGGAAGGGTGCATTAATGAGTGTATGGGCGAATTAGTGGATAAGTGAAGGGGAGAATGAATAAATTCACAAATGAATGAATGGGCAAATAATTAAGCGATCAGATAGATGAGTAAGCTTATGAAACGAATGAGGGACGAGGTTGTGGTTTAATGGGCGAATGAGTTGATAAAGGACACGATAAATATATGAATTGGGCATGCATGGGCGACATACCTCGTGGGTGGGCGGGCGACCGAATAAATGACAAAATAAGATAGTGAGCGATCGAGCGATTGGATGGGCGAAGAAGACAGTGAACGGATGAGTAAATCAATGAACAAATAATTGAATTAATGGATGAATACGCTTCGCAAATGAATGAGTGGGCGAATTGATACATGAACAATATGACTGGGTAAGGTTCTTCATGAATGAATGAATGGGGCGATTGGGTGAATTAATGGGCGAATGAGTGGATGAGTGATTTTAAATAAATTTGTGCATGCGCAAATAATAATGGCTTGCTGAATGGATGGGCAATTAATGAATGGGCGAATTAATGGAGGGCTCACTCGTGCAGGCAGCTCGTATTATGCATGACCCTGATCGCCAATCAATGTAACAATGCGCCAGTTACACACCTGAATGATGTTGAGCAGTTCGTGGCTGCAACTGCGCCTCTCTTGCAACAGTCTGGCGTGCTGCTCCCTCAGCTCTCGCAACCCCGTGGTGGGCACCACACTCGCCGCCTCTGCCTGCGCAATGCCCTCCTGCCCGGCACATCGCAGTCCGAGAAGATTCGGGACGATGCGTCAGCGCGCCGTGCTGCTGACAGGCGCCATTTCTGGTGCCGGTACTATGAGAAGGAATAAATTGTAAATAATTAACAGCACATGCCGTTATTGACCTACCGATAGGGTTTCCAGCCGTCGCGTCAAACCCTGGATAAGCAGCCGGTACCGACGGTACACGGGGTGGTTGCCTGTGATGGCCTGGATGGGACCCACCCAGCCGTCGACGGTCCAAGCCGGCGGGTTGCCCACCTGATGATGAGAAAAGCAACTGCGTGAGAATGACAACAATAGCGAAAACGGTGCGGTCGATGCGAAATCAGCACGAGCTCGGCGGTAAAGCTAAGGGAATATGTTCCGCGGCGAACGCAATATAAAATTATGTATCTTCAGAGTAGTCGGAGACAAGTTTCCGTCACAGTAGTAGTTAATCCATGCAACCTGCCCGGAGAAGGCTTTCAAAACAATGCGTTCCGAGCCGTTGTCTGGCGCTTCGCAAATCAGCACTCCAAGCATTCGCCCAGGCCCGGGGTTCACGAGCGTCGAGATATCGAAAGCGTCGCCGGGACCGCCTACAATAACAGTAGTACCCAGGTAGGCGGGTAGTAGGGTCAGCACATCCCGGCAGTTTGCCACTTTGGCAAGTGTCATAAGTGTCAAGTCTTGCACTACGACGTACGCGAGTGCGGTAGGCGGTGGCGTTTCTGATAGTGACATACCACTTGGTCCAAAATCAAATGTTCCTCTTCGTTTTAGGTCGCACACAAGCCGTAACGCAGCCTCCTCCGCCTACGCGTAAAAAATAAGGTACACTCACTGGGAAACGATATCGAGTGTGAACTTAGTATACGCGCGCCGTAGTAAGATAAACCGGTAAAGATGGCAATGGGGGCCTGGCCGCCTGGGGGGAAACAGTACAGCGCTAACCTCTGGCGTGCAGGGAAGAAAGTGCTGGCGGCCGCATGAGGGACAGAACCCTCCGTAACTCAGACCATTAGCAGCCGACGAGGGAATAGGAGTTTCCGGCGGAGTCGCTTTGGACACTGTTGTCGTTGCGGATACGGACCAGCGCCGCCGCCCACGGACAACTGTAGTGCCATTCTGAAGTAGAAGTGCCACCGAACCACGGCAGCGGAAGATCATGCAGCCGTCGCTGGAAGGGACCACTTGGTGTAGGCCCAGTATACTTTTCAGCCTTCTTGGGCGGATACTTTGTGCCGTTGTAACCCTATGCCAGCCACCGCCAGCTGAGTCGATGTCCGAATTGTCCGCCATCAGCGTGCCGCCTCCAAATGCGTGTCTGTAGTACGGGCTTACACAGCCAAGACCTACTCTCTAGCCATGTTGTGCTTAGTTGTGGGCTTCTAGAAAGCTACCATTGCACTACCCGTACTACCCGTAGCAATAAAGTCTGACTATTATATTTGTCGGTGAAATTAATGATACAAATACTACAAAAACTACGGCATCCGAGACTCAACAAGACGACGGCGACAACGATCCCATGTGGTCGTTAGAACTCGCTTCGTCGTGGGTTCGCTTAGATGACGCCAAGTCCGAACCCGTGATAGCCACAGCCTTAGCGATGCTTCCCCCGCAATGTCCAACGGTGGCTCGCGCAGGTTGCGTAGCCGAAGCCCGATCAAATAACGGTCCCTTGCTCGGTCCCGTCATGGCCTACCCTTGCTCGTACCCCTTTTCTGCGTTTGCAACGGAAATCTCTCCAAAGCTAGGAGCCGACATCATTGAGCGCGTCAACATGCTTCGCTTTGCGACGCTCGCTCCCACGGTTTCTAAGCGCGCTCGGCCGGAGTCTACAAACGTTTTGCATCTCGTCTTGGCCAAGGCGCGCTTGCGTTTTTGGCTTCGGACCCGCCTACTTCGGGTCGCATGGGCGAGCTCCGTGACAAGTTCCGTGAGCACTACGATGCAGTTTTCCGCGTCGTGATCTATCACATCTTCGGTCTATCCTCATCCCGCATCCTCTCTACTCTACGCTCCCCCACTGCTTGTGCTTCTTGACATCTCTCGGTTCAAGCTATGCGGGGTGCGTTCGCGTCGACGAGTGTTGACATGTCGGTTGATGCGTGGGCCACTTCTTTTGCTTACCATTGGCTCGATGCGGCGGAGATGCTTCGGTCCACACCAGGGACTGGATCCGCCATTTTTTTGTTGGGTTCGGATCCATGAGTACTTGATTTTTTTGGATCCGGAACTAGTGAGTACCTCTAAAAAGGGATCCGGATCCCGCGATTACCTGTGATTCTAGGGTTCGGATCCCGCGATTACATGTGATTCTAGGGTTCGGACCCCACGATTTCCTGTGATTCTAGGGTCCGGATCCCGCGATTACTTGTGATTCTAGGGTTCGGATCCAGCGATTACTTGTGATTCTAGGGTTCGGATCCAGCGAGTACCTGTGTTTTCGGTTCCGGAACCGAGTACATGAGTACTTCTAAATTTTTGGTTCCGTTGGATTCGTTGGGTTCGCGATTCCAACAAGTACTCGAAGTACTCATGCAAATTGATACAAATTGCGCATTTTGGGGGAAATTTGTACTGTAAATTCGATTTTTACATCTCTACTAGTTCTATGCGCCTGCTCATGCTTGGATCCCATAAAGTAGATTTTGACTGAGGAATCTTGAACAACCTATCTGAATTCCCAACAAGCTCCTCTTATGTACGTTGGATAGCCGTCGATGACAAGCTCTTCCCTGATCTAGACGGTCTACTACTTCCCGCTTGCCCCGCCATTGTTGCTAACTATGATAGGAGTTGGATGTGGTTGGGCATATTATGGTGGATTTCAAGCGCGTACGCACCGTTTAACTTGCCCTTGGGTGGGCTACAATCGATTCAAGGCTGCGGAATGACAACAATAAGGGCTATTGAACCAATCCTAGACATACACCTCAACAAATTTGCATTGCCAAATACCTCCCAAACAAACAGCGTGTCACTTCGGGCCACCACAGAATCGTGAGATACTCGGAATCGTGAGTATTGATTGGGTATCGCGATTCCACATCATTTTGCGAGGATGAGGTACTCGCGATTACCGCGGATCCATTTAAGTACGATGAATACCGGATCCAACGATTACTTACAATAACTGGTACCGGATCCAACGATTACTTACAATAACTGGTACCGGATCCAACGATTACTTACAATAACTGCTACCGGATCCAACGATTACCTGTGATTCTAGGGTTCGGATCCCGTGATTACCTACCGAACCTAGGGTTCGGATCCAACGATTACCTGTGATTCTAGGGTCCGGATCCCGCGATTACATGTGATTCTAGGGTCCGGACCCACGAGACCGAGTCCGAACCCGAGTAGTCTAGGGATTCGCGGACTCGCGGAGCCGTAGGATCCGGATCCAGTCCCTGGTCCACACCGCTCACTCTTGGTTAGTGACGGCCCTTGCGGAAATCATCTCCGAGGTTCGTGGCGAACTCGGGGTTGGCGTCGAGGTTCTCACACATTCCACGATGTTAGTTTATCTCCCCAACATCAACGACCTCCTCCCCGCAATGTTGGTGTCTTGCACTATCACGGCATACGAGGCTCAAAAGTTACTCTTGATGCCACTACTAGCCACAGCCGAACATGCCATGGAGATGGGGCAACCACCTCATGTTGGGTAGGATCGTTCAACGAATGACGAGTAAACAATTGTGTCCTCGTTCGGGATTCTTGGTAGAGTTTCTAGTGTCAAGTGAGTTCGTTGATCTTAGTCCACTTAGGAAGAGCAAGCACAGCCATGGTAGATGTTGGAGTTGTACAACTACAACTCTCGAAATGACGACCGATCTGTTTTGCCAACTCCCACGTTGGATTGATGAACACACGCTCTCTAGTCAAGTATCTCTCCAAGACGAAGCCACTCCGCGAACAGTAAGGAAAGTCACCGTGCGAGTTAAGACCCTTGTCATCAGCACAATCCTTCAAGGTGAAGTCAAATCGTGCGTGCAGAGGCTCGAAAACATAGTCAACCATTTTCCAATCAATTGATCACCTAGTTACATGACGACGAATTTTTTCTCTGCTTGTTCTAACGACGACAACCTATTGCTAATTTAGTAGGTGTCGCGACTGTAGTCGATAGAGGTGTCGAGTGTGGCTCGACAACCTATGCCATTAAGAGTGTCTCCGGATGACCAGTAGATGCAGCCGGCTGCTCCAACTCGTTTGAAGAGCAGCCTTGCCACCATAATTTCTGCTTAGATGGTGCGCCCATCACCTCCTTGCCTTCAAGCTCTGGGCACTGGAAGACACGGTACCCCATCTTGTGGAGCTGAAAGCAAATCCCCTCCTATGGATGATCTTGCGCTCTTGCGGGGTTAAAGCTCCAGCGATGGCGTTGGAGTCAATTCGGCAATTGTCCGGAGGAGTTCGACCACGGCCTCCACGTCCGTTGCCGCGACCACGACCTCGACCAACCCCCGATCCTTCGCCTCGTTGCCAACGTATTGACGCCTCGACAATTTGATCTTCGTAAAGTCGCTTAATGGTGGGCTGTGCTCCTTTATGGATAGTTGATTGACCTCGCTTAGCATGACCCCGATGTGGCAAATGAGTTACGGGGTCGTTAATGATATTTTGCAACTCTAGGAAGGGTGAACTGTAACCCTCCTACTGCAAACGATGGGACTTGGCTTGAGTGTGAAGTTGAAAATTAGCAAGCCCACTGATGAATTGAACGCAATGGAGATCATAGGTAGCGTAACTTAGGTATCCTTAATAAAAAGTCGTTGAACAAGTGAGTATAGGTAGCGTAACTTAGGTTTCCTTGCGTAAGTCCAAGCATGGCGTTAATTGCGTCATCTCGGATGTTAGGCAGCAGGGACGTCTTGCGAATCTCGACCGCCCGAGAGTCGAAAGAGTTTGGAATAGCTGCATGATGATTACGATTGAGCCACCAACTGTTCAGAGGTCGACAAAACTGAGACGTAACCCACACAACAACGTTGTAAGAGTCGGCGTTTATCCCTAGCATGGCGAAGCTTTGAGGTTGCGCCTCGAGCCAGTCTTCAAGCTCACATACTTCACGGCTTGATTGGTAGGGGGATTAGATCGCAGCCTTACGTTGTGTCTCAGTGAGAGGTACGGTCCGTCCTGTAAAGTTGGTTGGATGGGCCGGAACTCCCATGCGTAAATCTGTCGGCATCTCTCCACACAACTTGTTGATGTGATCTCTAATTGACATCCACACATGGCAAAAGTCGACAACTGAAAAACGAGAGTAGAAAAGAAGCTACCTCGGTAACGGCGTGTCGTCGTGACATAGCAATTGATTGGTAGTCACAGCTCGTCGAAAAGTCTCCCATTGAGCCACGTAACCAAAGTGAAGTGGTAACTCAAATTTAAGTATAATTGAAGGAAGCAGCCCCGTCATAAACATTGATGATCTTTAGCGAAAGATCGTCAATGTTTATCGATTCTTGAACGACGTAAGTACCATCCAGATTAATGGTCGACTGGGCAATAGCATCTTGCTCGACCTTAGCATGAGTGCGTAACTTAGTTGTCGCGTAGGGTACCGGAACAAATGCCGGGAAGACGTAAAGAAGCTTGTGCCTCCCTTCGGGTAACGACACCCGAACCGGATTGTTACTCAACATGGTTAAATCGTCGGGAGTCAAAGTAAGACGAGCTTCCTCGAGCAATTCACGAATGGCATCTTCAACATGCTCTTCGTTAGGTAAGATCGAACCGGCAGGAAACCAAGTTTTACCGGTACGGGTTTCACGCTATCAAACGAGCTTAATGCCAGAGGCTTTGGAACCTCCAATAGGCACTACGATCACCACGTAATTATCAGGTCCAACGTAAGCCATCTCGAATTTATCAATCAGCGTCGAGGGAATCAAGCAACGGCGAAAGCGTACGTCCACCAAATAACTCCGAGGCCTGTGTGGTAGTTTGTCTTCTAAAAGCTAACAACGTACACAAATTTGTTCTCATTTGCTTGTTGATGTTGTCTACGCAAGTGGAAGTGCAGATGGAGGGAGAGATGAGAACATGTTTGAATGTCTAGTGCTCAACAAGAGACTCTAATCGAACAAAGGAATTGTTAAAAGTTTCTGTCACCTCCTTTTGCTGCACCAAGCTTAAATAGGTCTCGCCTAGATAGCTTGCACATGCTCTCGCTTGATCCTCGTGCCAGGTGTTACGGTTCACCAAACTAGCGACGCGGCTCGTCCAACATTGGGAGCCTCGTTTTGCATTGGGGACCTCGTCTAGCGCGTCGTCTAGCTAGTTAAATTTATTGTCCGTACATGTACACATCGGGGAGTATTGGGAGTATATTGCGCATCAGTACTCTCGCTAAATTGGAGTAGCCGCGTACGCCCTTCCGATGGAAAAGCACGAATTGGATTTAGTAATGAGTACATGTACAATATCTTGCAATGTACTCTTGCATGATTGTACTCGTCACCAAACCAAGGTGCCATGATGAAGAACCACGGAAAGACGATGCCAGATTTTCCGGCGGTGGTAATACTCAAATTATTCAATGTACATTGCAATATTCTCGTTTGGCGGTTTCCATTGTCGTCTTTGTAAAAAATACAAAGAAAACAACATCATCCACTGCTAGTAGAGAAGGGAAACATGAGGTTGAAGCATATAATGTTTTTAAAAGCCTTCCGTACCGAGGCTTCCCGACAACTGTTGATCGCGCGGATTACATCTGCCGGACTCACCCCACCTAGCCCCAGCCGTGCCATGCTACTCGCGCCCACCACGAGGAAGTGAAGGTGAGTGCCGACGGACCTGCGAGCGCAACCCCTCCGGAGCCGCCGCGGCTGCGCTGCACAAATTTAATCAAGGCCTTCACTATTGGGAGATTACATGCATGTTACAATGCTTATGAAATCTGAATTTAAGGACCCGTACGTGTACTCACTAATTGCAAGATCTTGTCGTACTCTCCGTTTAAGTTGTACACCCGCAGTGGTGATCCACTGCGCTAGCCCGGGTCACATACTCACGTGCATGCATTTACGACTTGTGGGATTTTCTAAGCGACAAGACGCGCCAACTCCGCATGGCTATTCCGCCACATGCAGTAAAACGCGTCCCAACCGACGCTGCTAGAGGTACGCGGACCAGTTCATGAATAAAGCCCATGCTCATATAGCCAATAAATCTGAAATCAAAAAATGCATTTAACTTGTCCCACGACTAAAAGACATTATAGACTTGTGTTATCATGCACCCGTATCGACAATGTTCACATACGAAATTCACATATGGCAAAAGTTCACGTTCGTTGCGAAACATATTGGGTTGTTGGCCTACGCCGGACGCTAATCACAACAACGACCCTTTCGGTGTATGACTCGAACTGCTCCCAACCGCAAAAATTGAGCCTCTATATCTCTCAGGCACGACATAATACCGCTTCGGTAGTGGGCTTCTTCGCGCGGATCGTGTAGAAGTCAAGGCTCGGCGGACTCCAAGTCGCACTGCCACTAGGTACCTTGCGCAAACGATTGAGCGCAAAACTTGGAGGGAGATTTGACTAAGCCATCATGCTTTAACCTATAGTATTGAGTCCAAGCTAGTGGTTTTGATATGTCATCGTACTATAACCCGGGCGGCGGAGAAGGTCGGGGTAGTGAGTCATTGCGTTGTGGTGGTGATAGAGGTACCGGTTACCATGAATAGCGACACCTCCATTGGTGCCAATATTAACGCACGATATGCACTCGGGAGGACGACGCTAGCCGGAGCATTGTACTAAGAGCAAAAAATATTTAGCCAGCGAAACTTAACATTTAGCCGGCGAAACCTAACATTCATGCCAGCTGAAATTGAAATTGTGTTACAATAGTATCGGCAAACTCGACCGACAACTGTCTAACGGCCATCAATACTCTGCCATCTAAGACACTTAGGAGAACGATCGGGCCGGGTACTCTTCGACCATGAACACATATCGACACACCTATATGAAATGTGTGCCGACGTTCCTCGGAGGTTAAAAAACTGTAAGCATCCCTAGTAATTCCCACAACCCCCCTGCCTAAGCAGTAACAATAGAAAAGACTTTGTAATAAGAAAAGCATATATAAAACAAATCCACTTGTCAAGAATGAAAATGAAAGCTGCCGCTCGACCGTCACGATGCACGGCCCGCTTTCACCGAACCAGCTTGCCGACCGGCCTAGGCCTTGTGAAAAAACCCTCCTCACGCGGTCGCTCGTCCACCTCGCCGTCGCATTACGTAAGCCCCGCCCCAAGGTCGTAGCCGCTTTTGCCGTCGCGACTATCCTCCTAGTCGAGGTCCCCCATTACCTCGAGGGTAGGTGGGGGAGATCGAGACAGCCATAAAGAAAATGCTAGCGCTCCTGCCGCCGCGGTGAAAAGTTTTCCCGGCCATTTCCCAAGCTATTTTGTGCTGGTACCCGGGTACCTATCTGGAATATCAGCGAGCGATCAGACCCTCCACCCACCGCTTGAGCGTCCATCGAGCACCCTTGTTTCGAGTGCGAGCCTCCGCGCTTATCCGGGCTCGCACTCTCTAATATTAGGTGTGCCTAGCGATAGTGGGTAGCGCTGGGGTAGTGCACGGTCGCAATGGCCGGATCCAAAAAGGCCGCGGGGGTGCTGAAATTATTCAAACCCTCTATACCGGGTTTTCCGGCGGCGGCTGATCCCCATGAACACCCCGCCACCACTACTCGTTGCTCTTGCCGTCGCGACAATCCTCCTCACCATTGGTGTCGTGCTGCCCCCTGTCGGCCGGCTCGACGTAAGCATGCTTGTCGACGTCGAGCGAGCGCCATACCCTAGCGTTGTTTCCCGGTTCTCCGCCGCCAACTCCAACACCCGCGTCCCACCGTTGATCCGCCCGTACCCTTCTTCTCACCACACACTTCTGAAGATACATGCCCCACCCCCCCAAACTGGACGGTATTCTAATAGTATCTAGTCTTGAAAAAACACATCGGACGTGCCGAGTGGGGAATTTTGGCGCCGGTAGCGCACATAAATGTTTTTAGTAAAATGCCCTCCGTACATTGCTTTCCTGACAGGTTCGAATCGCGCGGATCGCACTGTCGGCCCTCTTAGTCGGGGACATGAGAGGAACATGAATCACATAAAAAGTCGCCCCTACCGTACGGTGCCAAGCATGAGACGGCTACGGGGTTTCCAACGCCTACCTTAGGGAGGTGAAGAGGTGCCGACGGGCTAGCCCATAAAGTCCGCTACTAGCGGCACGCATTTAATAAATACCCGCCACGCACTGCCGCGATGGCCATGCAATTTGATTGGGGGTAGAAATTGAAATTGAAATTGAAATTGTTTACAACATGTACCGTATGCGCCGGTTTTCACAAAAAAGCCGGATGCGTCGGCTGCTATCTCTGGGCCCTCCCAACTATGCCATACAGGGAACTTACAAGTCAGGGCTAGACCGTTAACCACCTAATCCAACCTCTCCAAGGGTGTTCGGGGGTTTTACTCCCCCCCGGGGAGTGTGCAAGTAGAGGCGAGGGTTGTGTGCATTCAGGGGCGTGCGTGGGGGCAATATGCGGATGTGCGGCGGGAGGTCGTGCGGGACTTGATGCGGTATATGCGTAGGAGGTGATGCAGCCATTGGACAGTATGCGTATGGAGGTGTGTAAGAATGCGAGATGTGTCGAGTCGTGCATTGGAGACGAGTTTATCCGGGGGGTCGGTGCGGGTGGTGAGAAGGGAGGTGAGACTCGTGATGGTGGAGGAGTGCGGTGTACCTGTGCGGCTCATGACGATGGGGAGGATGTCGACCACTGTGCCTCGCCAGTGGTTTCTGATGGCGTTTGCAAGGGGTGTGTATTTGGCACGTATGAGGTCGGCTGTGTGAGAGAGGTTGTTGTCTATGCAGTATTTCCATTGTCCTATCTGAATTTTTTTTATGGATGCGTAACGTCGGCGACCGTTGGAGTGACCGACGAATCTGGGTTCGAGGATGCGGATGAAGTCAGGTTTGTGTGCAAGGGGACGAAGTAGGGGGGGGAGAATCTCAGGGGGGAGGACGGCGGGGCATGAGGTTAGGGAGTCATGCGAGAGACCTTCGTCAGCAGCAACAAGGCGGGTGGGCATGTGGGTGGGGTGAGGTGGGTGGCAGTCAAGTGGGGTGTGGGTAGGGGTGGGGGAATCAAACGAAATTGAAATTGAAATTGAAATTGTTCACAACATGTGCCGGCAAACTGGACCGACTGCTGTCTCTCGGGCCACTCTACTTCGCCATACATGACTTATTAGCAAGTTGGGCCCGGGTCTCTTCGACCAGGTACACCTATCGACACACCTAGCTTCACTGTGTGTCGACGTTCCTCGGGAGTTATAAAACTGTAAGCAACCGCAGTAATTGCCACAGTCCCCCCGCCTAAGTAGTAACAGCGTAATAATTTTGTAATCAAGAAAAACAGATCTAAAAATAAATCCACTTGTCGAGAAATGCAAAACTAAACTGCTGCTCGACCTTCACGATGCTCGGCCCGCTCCCACCGAACCGGGGTGCCGACCGGCCGAGGCCGGTCGGCGTTCGGGAGGGACGACGGGCCAGCCTAATCTAGCTCCCGCGTGACTTCGGTCTTGCCGAAGATAGGAGGGGAAAGGCTGGCAAAAAACCCCTCCTCGCGCGGTCGCTCGTCGATCCCGCCGTCGCATCCCGTAAGCCCCGCCAAGGTCGCCGCCGCATCCGCCGACGCGACGGTCCTCCTTGTCGAGGTCCCCCGTCACCTCCAGGGCAGGTGGGGGGGACCGAGACACATAGACATAGAAAAAATGGGCGCTCCTGCCTCCGCACCTGAATTTTCCCCGCTCATTTCCCCGGTTTTTTCTCTGTCTGGTACCCGGGTACCTGTCTGGTAGTCCGGCCTGCGTCCGTACCCTCCCCCCCTCTGATGCGCGTCCACATAGCAGACTTTGTTGAAACAGGGGCCTCCGCGCTCACCCGGGCCCCCCCGCAAGGGTCTCGTCTATCCGGTAGTGGGTATCGAGGAGGGGGGGGGGGGGGGGGGGGGGTCAGGTCGCCGTAGCCGGATCCGTCGGGCCGCGGGTGCACGGAAATTAGTCAAAACCCTCCGTACGGGGTTTTCCGGCGGCGCCGACCCGGAGGGTCGTCGTCGCCAGATCTTGTCGCTCCGTCCTTCGCGACAGACCTCCTTGCCGCCCAAGCCTACTCCTCCCCCCTCGGGAGATGTATCTTGTCGGCGTGGCGGCTCGCTAGTGAGCGCCCTACCCTGGTGCTGCTCCCCAACTAGCTCGACGCCGGGTACGGACATTATTTTAATTTTCCAAAAAAGCCCTCCGTACATGGCTTTCCGGCGGCGGCTGATCCAGAGGATCTCCGCCGCCTCATATAGCCGCTCCTCCGCCTGCGACCGGCCACCGGCCTGTTCCAGGTCTTGCTTCCCCCCCTGAGAAGTGTCGACCGGCACAGGGCTAGTCGGCGGCTAGCGAGCGCCCTTTCCTGGCGCTACTTCCCGGCTGGCCACCACCAGCTCCAACACCCACCCCCCACCGCAGATCCGGCCGTACCCTCCTCGCAATCAAACGCTCCTGAAGTACAGGTCCCACCCCCTCGAGGTAGGACTGTTCTCAGTAGTATTTGTATGCCAAAAAACATATCAAACGGGCCGAGCGGGAGATCTTGGCGCCGGTATCGCACAGATATTATTTTATTCAAAAGCCCTATGTACAGGGCTTTCCCGACAGCTGCTGATCCCGCGGATCGAGCTGTCGGCCCTCTTAGCCCCCTACCGTGCCAGGCCTGGCACGGCTACGGGGTTTCCAGCGCCCACCACGGGGAGGTGAGGGGATGCCGACGGGCCTGCGAGCGCACCCCCTCCGGGGCCGCCGCCGCTGCGCCGCCGGCGGGCGCCTGGAATCAAACGACTTTATGGGTTTGTTACCGAAGTCTGCGGTGATGGTTTCCCAGCGACCTCCGTTGTGGCGTTCCAGGAGGGAGAGTAGGAGTTGCAACGCGCTGTTGTGACGGTCCTGTCTTAGGCCAGACATAGTGGGGCAGTTACCGGCCATGTGGCCGTTGCTAATGAATTGGCCACAAAGGGGGCAGCGCAGGGTGGGGTTGTGAGTAAGTAGGCGGGTGTTGTGGACGCCCCACATGAATTCCTGTTTGTGTGTGAACTGTATATTTGTCAGAGTTGAGTGTTTTTTGTGGTAAGAAAAGTCGGCTCCGTCCGACGCGGCGCGGGCGAGGAGGGCACCGTGTTTGGTTGTTTGCGAGAGAGGAGTGTGTGTGTGTGTTGCGCTGTATTTGTGTGCGTCGGATTTGAGGTTGGTGTATCGGTAGGGAGTGGGGTCCCCTAAGGTTTGTGGGATGAGGGTGTATGGCCAAGTCCAGTGGCCTATCGTGACTTCGGAACCGGTGGTGTATGTAGTATCGGGTGGGTGGCCATCCGCTACTAGGTTGGCGAGGGTGTCTGCGAGGTCGTTGCCGATGGAGTGATTGTGGGCTTTTATTTTACCGAGGTGTGTACGGATGCCTGCTTCGCATCGGGTTTTAAGGGTTTGTGTGATAGATAATAGGGTGTCGCGGTGAATGTTATGGCGGTAAGCGGAAGGGCAGTTTAAGTAACCTTGAATAAGGCGGAGGGAGCACGCACTGTCTGTGAGGAGGTGGGTGCGGCCAAGTTGGAGGCCTATATCTATGCAAGCTAATTCAGCGCGATTTATCGTATGTGAGGGAGGGGTAGAGTTCACCAGGATTTTGAGTCTGGTGTCCGAGGCGGGGTGGGTAGCTGCTGCTCCGAGGGGGGTCGAGCCGCCTTTTTTCGAGCCGTCTGTGTATACAAAGTCCTGCCAGTTCCAAGCAGGGGTGCCTCTGGTGGGGGGGTACGTTAGATGTACGCGGTCCGGGAGGGGGAATGTGAGGGGGTGAGTTGGGTTTGAGGGGCGGTGGTATATACCTGCGGAGTGGGGTGAGTAGGTGTCAAAGAGGTGTGGAGGAGGGGGGGTGATGATAGGGTTGGGGAGGTGAGTGTCGTATATGGATTCGAGAGTGTTGTGGAGCGCGGTCATGGCTGTGGGTGATGGGAGGGAGGAGAGTGCGAGGGGGTTAGCGACGAGGTATATGTCTACCATCCAGCGTGTGCCGAAGGGGGTGGGGGTGGGGTTGCCGGTGTGTTGGTCTGGGGGTAGGAATGTGTTTGCGTCGTTGGGGAGGGTGTAAAGGTGGTGGGTGTATGGGGAGTTGATGTATTTGGAGTGGCGGTAGGGCGTGTGTTCCCACCGGGGGAGGATGAGGATGGTTGCGCTGGGTGTGTGAGGGGCTGTGAGGTGTGCGCTGGTGATTGCGTGTTCCATGGCTCGTCTCATGCATTCGTGGTCGTATTCGGGGTTGGCTATGTTGGTGCCTTGCCATGTGTGCGGGGCATTGCTGCCGCTAGATGAGAAGACTATATCTTCGGGGTAGAGGGAGTGGTATGTGTGGGAGTGGAGGGATTTATTGAGGGGGTCGGAGTAGAGTTCTGTCTGGATGCGGAATGTGTGACGTAGAGCTGTGAGGAGGTCTTCTCTAGTGGCCCATCTATTACGAGTGGTGGTGGCGGGTGTGGGTGAGTGGATTTCTGAGCGGGAGCCTAGGCGGGTGAGGAGGTGGTAGACCTCCTCTTCAAACGTGAGACGAGTGAGGTCGGGGCGGAAGAGTTGGTAGAGGTGGCGGACGCGGGGGCCGTTAAGGGTGGTGACCGCGCGGCCGTCGGGAGTGCAGAGTATGGTGGTGTCGTGGTGTGAAGGGTGAGCGTGGATGGCGAATTTACCGGTAGGTAGCATGTCAAGGTCGGGGTTGATGGGGTCATGGTTGAATGTGATGAGGGGGTGTGACCATGGAGGGGGTCCGGGGTCTGGCAGTATGGGTGTGGTGGAGGGGACATAGCCGGAGTTAAATGCGGTGAGGGCGGTGGGGCCGGAGGGGGTCTCACTGATGGTGTCGTGGAGTTGTAGGCATGGGGCCCACTGCACTTCGTAGAGGTGGGTGAGGTCGTGGTGTTGGCCGCGAGCGCACCAGTCGCACTGCCATGTGGCGGGGCCCTGAGCTGGGCGACACTGGGAGTGTATGGCAAAGTGCGGGCATGTGCAGCAGGTGGAGGAGGGTTCTGTGTGCAGGGATTCGTGGCAGATGGAGCAGGCAGAGGGGGAGGGGGAGGGGAGGCATACCGATGTGGGAGTGGAGGAGATGAGGCGGAAGCCGTCGTCGAGTTGTAGCTGAATGTCCCATTCCGTGAGGTGTTCCGGGGCCCATTCAACCATGTATTGTGTTTGGCCGTATTCTGTGTCTTTGTGTTTGGAGATGATGCGTGTTACGTCGCAGGGGGGGTAGTGGTGGTCGGAGGGGGTGAGGTATTCTGTTTCTAAGTGTGTGATGGGTGCTATGGGGGTGGGGTGATGGGCGCGTGGGGTGTTGATGCCTGATTGTAGGGTGTGGGTGGAGCGGGGGAGGTGAGGGGAGAGGAGAGGAATCCACGAGGGATGTACAGTGATGGGGGGGGAAGCTTGGTTGGTGTGGAGGTTCGTGATGGGGAGGCGGTTGTGGATAGTATCGAGGGGTTCGGTGAGGATTGCTGCGAGGAGGCGGATGGGAACTGAGAGTGGGGTGGTGGACCCCGTGAGTGCGGTGATGGATTTACATGATTTGAGGATGAGGGAGGATGCTGTGGCTCTGAGGAGGACTTGTGGCCACGTGGTGATGTTATTTTTCCATAGGGGGGTGAGGCGGGGGAGTAGGGAGGCGTGTGTTTTGCGGGGAGAGAAATCGCAGTAAGCTTGTTTATATGTGTGGGGGTCGGTGATGTGTGTGGCTTTGTCACGGAGGGAGGTGAGTAGTGTGTTGTCCTGAGTGGTGAAGTGGGCACGGATTGTGGATGCGATAGGGTTGGTGAGGGAGAGTGGGGGGATGTTGTGGAATAGGGTGCCCGCATCTCGTTGAGCGCGGACTAAGCACTTTAGTGTGGGTGGAGTGTGGCAGGTTGACATGATGGATTCAGAGGGCCAGTGGGAGTATGTTTTGGATAGGGTGCGTATGTGAGCGCGGGCCATGTGGCCTCTATATCCTGAATTGTTCATGATTTTATGTAGGTGACAGACTGTGAGTTGGGCGGCGTGGGCTTTGAGGGAGGGGAGTCCGTATCCTAGGTCTGTAGTAGGGCGGTGGAGGGCGGTGCGGGGAAGACTACGTACCGATGAGACGGCGGAGCGGAGTGCGCGGCAGATTTGGCCCTCGAGAGTGTCGAGTTGGGAGTCGGTGAAGAGGCCGAGTTGGAGAGTGAAATGCTTACCGATGAGGAGACCACGGATGACCCTGATTCTGCGGGATTGAGTTAGTGGGGAAGTGGAAAGGGCAGTGATGAGGGATGCAGTGGTACGTTTGAGTTCTTGCCAATGTTTGGTGAAGTTGAGGGAGGTGTTCAGTTCTACTCCTAGGACGCGGTATGTGTCCTTGGGGCCAATGGAGGGGATGGGGGCCGGTGTGGAGTTTAGGGAGATGAACTGTGATTGCAGGCGGGATGCGAGGAGGGTAGTGTTGGCGCGGGTGAGGGCGTTGCCTGTGCGCCAGAGGGCTCCGGTGATGCAGCATTTGCGGATGTTGACCGTCATGCCGGTGTAGGCGCTGAAGAGGGAGAGTTTTCTTAGCTGGATGGTGAACATGATGCGGTGGTCCGCTGCGTTAAAGGCACCTTTGAAGTCCGCGTACATGATGTAGATGTCTTTGCTGTGGAGTTTCGCATCCTCCATCGTCGTGATGAGGGAGGATAGGGCGTCGTGGATGCTGCGGTGTTGTCGGAAGCCGTCCTGTTGGTCGCTGAGAATGCCGTGGGTTTCGGCATACTTCGAGCCTGCATCTTTGATTAGTGCTGTCCAGAGTTTAAGGAGGTTGTTCATGAGGGCGATAGGGCGGTAGTTATCGAGGAGGGAGGGGTCGCCTTTTTTGTGTAGGAGGCAAGTTGTGCTGTGGCACCAGTCAGGAGGGGTGTAGGATTTATGGGCGAGGAGGGAGAGGAGAGAGAAGAGGGCGGAGCGGGTCGCCGGGGGCAGGAATTTAATTATTTCATTGGGGATACCGTCGGGGCCGGGGGCTTTGCCGGTGCCTAGGGAGTTAATGGTGTTATCGAAGGTGTCGCGGGTAATCATGTCGGCAAGGGTGAGAGAGGGGTCGCCTCGGGGTTCGATGGTAAAGTTGTCGGGGTTGTCAGGGAGTTCCCATGGGGGGGTGGGAAGTTCGGGGGGGGTGGCGCGGTCAAGTTCTTTAGCGAAGTGAGTGTGTACCGCGTCAATGACGGCTGAGGGGGAGGATGCGGTAGTGTTATCGGGTTTGGTAATACGGTGGAGGGTGGAGGTGGTGCCAGCGGGGGGTAGGAGGCCACTCTTAATTTTTAATCGGCGGTGAGATAGTTTGGGGCAGGCGTCATAGGCTTTGTTGGCTCGAGTTTTTATTTTATTAATCCTATTCGTGGTGGTGGTGTGAAGTATGTGGCGGATGCGTGCTTGGCATTGTTGTTTGATGGCGTCAGGGGAGAGATATTCGGTTGTGTTGAGTAGGGCTTGGGCGATGTGGAGAGGGCCCTTGTGTTTGCTGCATTTACGGAGAGTAAGTATTTGAGTGCGTATTTTTTTTGTGAGCCAAGTGGGGGTGTAGGTGTCTTGGGTTGGGCGTGGTTTGTTGTCGGGGAGGAGGGGCCAGATTGTGGCTGCGTGGTCCATGTGTTGGGAGAGGAGTGTGGTAAATTGTGAGGCTAGGGTGTCAAGGACGTCTGGGGTGGCCGAGGTGTGTGAGGTGTTAAGAATTTCTGCGTGGAGGGTTGCCGTTTGGTTGATGAGGTCTGGGGTGCTGGATTGGTATGATGTGATATGGTCTGGTGTGAGTGGAAGGCGAAAGGTGAGTTTGCGCGTCGTGTGATGTGTGTTGGGGTGGGTTTGGGTAGGGGGGGGGGGGGTGTGCGATTAGTGAGAAAGGAGCGGGAATGACAAGGTGGATAGCAGAGTGGTCGGTGAAGTGGGAGGGGGAGGGGTATATCGAGCAGGAGGACGGTGGGAGGGTAGTGGGCGAGGGAGGGGTGGTGAGCCAGTGGTCAAGGCAGCCCCCACTTCGGGGGAAGGTAGGAATGGGGTCGTGGAGGGGGTGTAGGTGGGATTTGAGGAGGGATGTGAGAGCAGGGTGTCATGTACCTGGGTGGGTGGTGGACTGGAAGTCTCCTCCCCAGAGGGTACGGTGTTGGGGGTGGTCGTCTGCCAGTCGGAGGCCCCAAGCCGCGACTTCGGCGTAGAGGCGGGTCAGGTGGGGGGCGTAGAGTTGGGGCATATACGTGCCGATGAGGAGGTAGGGGTTGCCTGAGTGGGGGACGATTTTTAGTCCGGCTATATGGGGGATGAGGTGGGAGGGCGGGGTTAGTACAGTGGAAGATTGGAATGAGGTCCTTCGGACCGCGAAGAGAACGCCTGCGGTGGGTAGGGGCACATTTGAGTAGCAGGGACGGGAGCTTTTGAGGTGGTATTGTGGGAGGGCCGTGCGCCAGCGGGATTTGTGGGTGTTGTGGTTGGTTTCGGTGAGGATTAAGACGTCTGGGTGGTGGGAGGTAGAGAGGTGTTCAACATCCATGATGGAGGTATGTAGGCCGCGGGTGTTGAGGGTGATGAAGTGTAGGGGTTGGGAGGTGTGGTGTGGCAGGATAGGGGAGGGGACGGGGGGGGTAGCGCAAGGGGGGGCATCCGAGGGGCTTTCGTCGGGTGGGGGTCGTGCGGATGGGCGGAGTGGAGAAGGGTAGGGGAGAGGCGGTGGACGAGGCGAGAGGCGGGGCGGAAAGGGAGAGGGGAGGGTGGGGGAGATGTGAGGGGGGTTCGCGATGAGGAGTTGTTTGGGTGGGGTTTCGAAGCAGGCGGGGGGGAGAGAGGGTTGAGGGGAAATGGGATGAGTATGGGGAGGGTGTTGAGGAGGTGAGGGTGGGGTAGGGGGTCGTAAAGCGTCTAAGAGGTGTTGACGTCCCTGTGGGAGGGGGGCGGCGCGGAAGGTATGGTGCCAGAGCAGAGTGTGTAGGGAGTAAACGGAGGACTGGGGGTCGAAAGAGGGGGGAGTATATTTATGGTCAGGCGGGGCAGTGGCTATGAAGTATGTGTGTAAGAGGACGTGAGTGCCACACGACCATGCTCTTTCGGAGTCGTTTTGGCGAGGTGGGTTGAGGAAGTGGAGGTCGCCGACGGGAGGGGGGGGGGAGGAGTTCCAGTCAGAGAGGAGTTTGAGAGAGCGGGCGAGGAGGTCGGGGGGGGGGGAGTGATGTAGGGAGTCTATCCAGGTAGCAGAGGAGTGTGTAAGGTGGAGAAGGCCGAAGTGCGAATTCTGCCATGCCAAGACTAGGAGGGAGTGGTTAGGCGTTCCCGGACGTGGGGGGGAGCCGCGGTTGGCGAGGTTGGTCCAGTGGCTGGGGTAGAGGGAGTTATAGTGGTAATTATCGACTTCATTATTAGTAATAACTGTGTATGTGGAGTTGGAAGTGGAGTGAAGTTTGGTAATCGCGGAAGCGAGGCAGTAGAGGTTAGAGAGGTCCTGATATTGGCCCCATTGGAAGGAAAGGGCAGCGGAGGTGTCCAGGTAGCCGATAGGGGTGGGAAGGCCGGAATCAAGGTTTAAGTCGAAGAGAAAGTTATGCAGTGTTGTGCAACATGTGTGGGGGTTAAAGTGGGCCGGGAGAGTGAAGCGAGGGATGGTGTTTACAGTGTGAGTTTGGGCGTCCGGTTGGGAGTCCGGGGGGGGGGTGTGGGGTCTAACCTCAGTAGTGCTCGGAGGGGACCTAATGATGATAGTCGGCCTTATCGGCCGGGGTTGACATGTGGGGGTGGCTAGCCTTGGGGGAGGCGGTGTTGGCCAGTGGGTTGTCAGTGGCCTCCGCGTCGTTCTCCGGTTGGCTGTAGTAGCCGTCGAGGTCGAGTTCTTCGTAGTCAGGGGAGTCGGGTGGAGGGGGGAGGTGGGCTGTAGCGGCAGAGGGAGGGAGGGTGGCTCCTGTGGAGGGGGGAGTGGGGTTGATAGAAGGGTGAGGGGAAGGGGGAGCAGGGTGGGGTGGGAGGGAGGGGTACGGGGGGGCGCGAGCTGAGGGGGATGGGGAGCGGTGCTTGTGGGAGGGTTTTGAGGGTTTGTGAACCCCTGCGGGGGAGGCTGGCTTAAGGGAATGGTCAGTGGGGGGGCGTGGGCAGGGGGGGGAGGTTGCGGATGGGGGCGTTGCTGAGGGGTGGAAGGTAGGTTTAAGGGGAAGGGTAGGAGGTGGGGTTAGGGTATGAGTGGTGGTTGGGTGGTTGAAGAAGGGGGGGGGGTTGTTTGTGGGGGGGAGGGTGGGGTGGGGAGGTGGAGGAGTCCATGGGCTCGGAGGAGTCTTCTGTGATGGTGTGGAGAGGGGAAGGGTGGATAGTGGGCTGTGGGAGCGAGGGGGGAGCTGGAGGGTGGGGGGAGGGATGAGCGTGGTAGGAGGAGGTGGAGGTGGGATGTGAGGTTGTGGGTTGGGGTGGGGGCCATGTGTTGTGGGATGAGAGGGCCGGGGTGTTGGAGAGTTGGATGTCCGGGAGGGAAGAGAGGTCAAGGGGGGTGTCCTCGGTGTCCTGTTGGTGGAAGGTAGAGGGGTCCAGGTGCCATTGCTTGGGGATGTGGTTATCTGTGAGGTGTTGGAACCATTGGAGGAGGAGGGCAGGGGTGTTGCGGTGGAGGGTGAATCTTTTTGTGATTGTGAGGGGGTGGGGGGAGGGGGAGGTGGTGAAAATGGGGTCTGAGAGGCGGGCTTTCCCGAAGGCGGAGTAGTGGTGGGGGGTGATGTTGAGGGTGCAAGTGGAGTGGATGAGGGCCCCTCTGTGTGTGTATGTGTGTTTCAGAGGGATGGTGATAGTGCCGTTGGTGGAGATGATGATGCAGTACATGTCGGGGTTGAGGGAAATTTGTATGCTTGTGGTGATGTTTGAGGAGGTGGAGGGGTGTGACCGAAAGTATGAGCCGTCGGGGAATTTTCTCAGTGATGTGTATAGGGAGGGGTGAGCGGGGTGTTGGGTGGGGGGGGGTGTTTGTGGGGGTGGTGTGAGTGAGGTATTCGTTGGCTGTCTGGGATAGGAGGGTGTGTAGCCAATGAGAGGGGGGAATAGTGCCGTTGGGTGTGATGCAGGGGATGGAGAGGGAGTGGCGGGATTGGATGAGGACTGTGGTGAGGCAGGTGTCGGTCCAGGATAGTCCGGGGACAAGACCGGAGACGGGGGGGGGGGGTGATGGTGATGGTGTGAAGGTGGTTATCAGGGGGTACGAGTTCATGGGGTGAATATGAAAGGATTGGAATGGATACAGGTCCGGATTGTGAATGGATGGGGTTCTCGGGGAGGTGGAGGATATTTACCCAAAATGAGGTGGGGTCGGCCTCGATCGGGGTTGGTGTGTCCAGCGGTTGTATGGCGTCCGCGAATTGGAGGACGAACTGGGCATGTTCTGGAAGGTCTTCGAGGCAGTATTGGGGGTGAGTCGATGGGGCTGAGCCGGTCGAGGTTAGAGCAGAGGCAAGGTCGCAAGTAAGGAGGTCCTGGAGGAGGGCGATCATTTCTGGGCCGGTGATACCGGAGAACAGGGGAGAGCGGATTTTCACGCGACGACCTGAAACTGCAGGAGCTGTGGCATCGCGGAGGAAGCGAATTTTCTGCTGTTTCAGAATGCTCAGGATCGAAGGGGAGAAGGTCGTGGAGGGAGGTACGGGACCGGCCGAGCTGAATTCACGTTGGTGTGAAGTAAGCTGGTACATGAGACCGATCGTTATACATGAGGTGGGGATAGCTAGGCCGATCTCTTGAAAGCTTGAGCGGAGCTCGTCGGGGAGGGGGGTGGCATCATTACATTTTGTTGCAGTGGGGTGTGGAGTGCGAGAAGAGTTCGCAGACCAGCTCGTCTGGTGGGCGAGTTCCCGTTCGATTATATTTTTAATTCGGTTGGGTAGGTCGGTGAGGCCGTTGACGCATTCGAGGAGCCAGCGGCGGGCCGTCGAGCAGGCGGACGCGATCGGGTCGGGGTGTGACTGGTCGGGCATGAAGATGCCATGGAGCCAGAAGCGTGCAAGGTGAGGGGGGGTGGTGGAGTACTGGCATGTGAGGAGGAGCGTGTCGATCATTCTGGTGGAGAGGTCGTCGGCCATTCCAAGCTTCACGGTTGACTGCGGGACTGAAAGGACCAGGGGGGCCTGGAGTCCTCGATGGAGCGGTAGAGGGTCCGAGGCTGTGCCTAGTATCTGTTGGGGGCGGGGGAGTTGGGTGGTGGAGAGGAATGGGGTCAGCGGGTGTCCCGCGAGTGTGTTCCTGGGATGGTGTATGTCCGTGAAACGGCCATTTTGCGGGGGATCCCACACCAGCGCTTGCTTGTAGGTGGGGGGGGGATTGAGTGGTGAAGACATAGCAGTCGAGAAGGATGTCGAGAGAGGAATGGAGGTAGTTTGAGAAAGTGTGGCCCGTCGAGGTAGTTGAGAGGAGTAGTGCGCGTGTTGGCTGCACGCGACCATGTCTGATGGGGCCTGGGTTTGATGGATGTTGGCGGCGGACTGGGATGTCCGGACGCTCGGAGGGGCGCGATGGAGTGCGCCGGCCGCCGGGTAGTAGGGTTTTTGTAAGCGATGTGTAGCGCAAGGGTTCTGTAGTACTTTGACATGTACCGATGTGGTATTCGAAATGGATGGCGCGGTAGCTGTCGGGGGGATGAAATTCAAATCCCTGGAAGCTGCGCCTTTGAGTGTGTACCGTCTGGTGTCGCTACGGATCCACTGACCAGTTAGAGCTAGGCTCGGGTGGGGAGAGGTGAATGGTGCGCGCTGTTCAGCGGCCATGTTCACCAGTCTTGCGCTCGATGGGAGGCCAGGCCCAGAGCGAAGACGATCGGCGTTGCTCATTCGAGCTACCGACCCATCCCCTTGTTATATGGTATTTGTAGTACTTTAGTAGTACTGTGGATCGTTTTACTATCTTTAGTGACGGTAGGATAATGTATTTGGGGGTAGAGTAATGATTTTCGAACAACACACCACAGCGCGTTGTTCACTGACGTGAGCACCTCTATCGGCACGCCCCAGTTATTGTGGGCATACACGTTGGATTTGCGGCCCATATTTTGCCGGCCGAAATTCGTGCATGTGCAGGTTATGCACGCCTCTATGCGTGGCTCGGTACACGTAGTGTCGCGACAAGCCGGGAGACTACTCGACATTGGGTTCTCAACATGTTGCACAATTGCACGAGTATCCGCCGAGTGCGTTGCGCCCGGCCGTCTACAAAATGGCGACACCGAGAATGGCATGTCGTGTGCACTAGGTTTTCTTGCCATGTGCCCGAAAATACAACCAAGGAGCACGGGCTAGGGACCCATTGGGCTTGAGGGGCTGTTGACTTGGAGTGTAAGCACCCTAGCGCGCGGATCGCTGGCCATTGAAGCTTGCGCATCGCCGGGCGTGAAATATGGCGGGGAGCTTTCAAAAAAACTAGCACCGGCCTTGGTTTGGCATGCGGCAAATGGCACGGCACCATGCCATCATGGGGCATAAAGGGCAACGCCGTGGTATCTCATCTTTCGCGGATGGTGGCCGAGTTCACTTAAGAACTTGACACAAAAGGTCTTTGCTGGTAAATATGAGACTACCATGATTACCTTAGAGTATTCTTCCGACAAGATGCCCCCCCCCAATGTCTTCGTGTACATCTGGCTGTTGATCATGAGCTAAGACATCTATAGCTACCGGGTACGCCCAGACCAGCAGGTCATACGGGTATATGTACTTAGTAGAAGGTAGGCAGTAATTAGTCATCATTACCGATGGTGATTCATGTCAGTGTTGAACGTGGTATGCACGGTTCGATAAGGAAGATATTGTAACTTGTGGTGTGCTGGTTACATGTACGCTAAACAACCAGGCTTGGGTGACGGCTGGTGTCGAGACAAGAGAAGTGTTTCAAACTAGATATGTTAGATGTCTATACGCTAGTTTGTGATGTCGTGCATCACGCACTCTAGTTGATGTCTTGTACATAAGGACTTCTATCAAAGCATACATTAGCTCTCTGTAAGTAATCTACATTAGGAATTACTTACAACACTCCCCCTCAAGATATATAAGGGGTGTCTTGTAATCGGATGGAAGTGATTACAGAATTCCCTCTACGAAGTATATCGCTGCATGGGTCCGGATGTCTCCAGGATGGCGCTCCTATGTTTCACAAGTGCAGGTCCATGTAGTGGCTTGGTCAACATGTCGGCGATCATGTCATCAGTGGGTAGATACCGTAGTTTCATGGTTCCCAACTGCACGTGATCCTTCACAAAATGGTACTTCAGGTCGATGTGCTTGGTCTTCTCGCTCACCAATGCATTCTACGAGTAGGCGATGCAGCTTTGGTTGTCTTCCTAGATGGTGGTCGTCCCGCTGACAGGTCGACTGAAGATTTCCGATAGCATCTGTTGAATATAGATTGCCTCCTTGGTGGCGTCCGCTACTGAGTAGTACTTTGCTTCACATGTTGATTGTGCGACACAGGACTCTTTCCTTACACAGCGACTTATAGCTCACTGCTCCTCTCCACAGTGTAAGCAGAAAACTCGACCGTGAACGTCGTGTCTCGCTGTCATTGCCCCAGTCCGCATCAGCAAAACCTGTAAGTCGGAGTGACTTGTCCGCACCCCCCCAACGTCATGCACATGTTGGGTGAGCCCTTGAGGTATCGCAAAACCTTCTTCATGGCTTGCATGTGCCCACGCTAGGGTTGGCATGCGCTGAGCCTAGTATGCTGAGTGCCTTCGAGATGTCCGGTATGGTGCGGACATCGGCGTAATGCAGCCTGCCCAGTAGGCTGGGGTAAATGTCCCGGTCCGTTCCCGTGAGGGGCATAGGTATTTGCTTTGAGATAGCAGCCAAGAAGCCGGGATCCATGGGCGGGCACGAGGGTTTCCAGTCAAGCAGCTCGCGCACGTATTTGCCATGGTCGAGGCTGATGGCGCGCGCTGCTCGGTCCCTGGTGATGTGCATCCCAATGATGTCTGACAAGTCGCCTTGGTCCTTGATGTCGAACCTTGAGCGAACTAATTCGGTGAATGCCACCCGCCAGGCTGTGTTATTGCACGCCGCAGGGATATCATCTACATAGAGGGCAATCATGGCGAAGACGCCTCGGCCTCAAAGATGTAGATGCACGGGTCCGACATTAGCTGGCGCCAGCCGTGGGAGACGAGCCAGTCTCGAAGCAGCTCATTCAACTCCCGGGGTGGCCGCTTCAGACCATACATGCACCGTCGCAAGTGACATACGTAACTGGTGCCGTCATCGAGCCCGAGTGGTTGTCTGATGTAGACATCCTCTTTAATGGGCGCGTATAGGAACGCCGTGTCGATGTCTAGACCGCCCAACTCGATATCACGAGCTGCGGCGATACTAAAGAAGACGCGGAGGCAGGCAAGTCGGATGACCGGCGAGAACGTCTCGGTGTAATCGATCCCTTCGCGTTGTTGCAGGCCTTAGCGACAAACCGTGGCTTGTCCCGAGAGACGGCTCTAGAGGCGTATGTCTTAGCCTTGTAAAGCCACATGTTGCTGACTACAAGGCGTCCATCAGGCAGGGGAACTAGGTCCCATGTATGGTTTGACGTAAGAGAGTCGAACTCTAGCTGCATGGCCTTTTGCCACTCCGCTGAGTGTGGGCTAACCAAAGCGGCATGGTGGGAAGTCGGTTCGACACAGACACTCGCGGACACAAGGGCCACGTCATCCACTAGCCCTTTAGAGCACTTGTGCCACGGGTGAGCCAACATCATGGAGAAATCAAGGAGGGGCAGGATGCCTTCCATGTGGTCAGACAGATCAGACTCGCATGAGTCTCTGACACACACGCGTGGCACAGTCGACACGTGAGCGACGTAGTCCTCGAAATGAGAGGGCGGGCCGCGAAGGCGAGTGGGTCTGTCGACCTCTAGCATAGTCGCAGCGTCCTTTGTGTCCATGCTCATATCAATGAGTGGGTGACTGGAAGGGGCGACAAAGATATCATCTGCGTCGGCACACACATCGATCGATGAGTCGACAGGATGTGAAGTGCCAAAACCTGGTAGTGTCTCCCGAAACTTGACGTGAACAGACGTTGTGATGCACCTAGTCGCGGGATTGTAAATACGATACCCCGGGGAGTTATGTGAGTACCCCACCATCACCCCTCGGAACGCCTTCAAGCCGAGTTTCCGTCTGAGATTATCAGGCACCTTAGCAAATAATGTACACCCAAACACTCGGAAGACATACGCATCTCGAACGACGCCCGTAAGGAGTGTGATGGGAACCCCTCCAAACGGACCGACAGCGCGAATGTAGGTGCGGTTACGGAGGTGGACTACTGTGCTGATCGCGCATGACCACATGCTATCAGGTACAGACATAGCGTGGAGCATTGAGGACGCGCAGTCACGCGGAGTGCGCCACGGACGTTCTGCCTTCCCGAGCATGTGATGTGCGTACGGTGCGGAGAATTGAGTGCCGAACCCCAAGCGTGTGCACATGAGCTGCGTGTTCGCTACCTCGAACACCGAGTCCGAGTCGAATTATAAGAACTACGCAAAAGCACGTTGCTGTGAATGGAAGCGGGCATGGGTGTGCCGCGCGTCTAGGAGAATGGTCTCCTGCTTAGCGCATGTCTCATCCTTAGACTTCAGAAACCTAACCCACGTGAAGTTTGTGTGATGGTCAATAACCAACAGACAATACTTAAGGCCGTACGGAGAGGAGACGTTGACATCACCCCACAGGTCACACGAGAAATGCTGAAGCGGGGCTGCGGGCTTGTGAGATGCTTTGCGATTTTGTGGGGCTAAGGCGGCCTTATTCAAATTGCTAAACTCACATGAGAGATCATTTACAAAACTTGGCATTACTGGCACATGCGGGGTATTGTGTGAATGCTGAGCCCGAAGGCTCTGCATGTTCAAGTGACCCATCCGGCTATGCCACAAAGCAACGTCACAGTCAACAACAAGTGCGGCAGAATTCAGACTACGGCTATCTACTGGTCTCGAGGGCAGCCCCGCACAGTCATGTGACCTCGGAAGGAGGTACAGTCCGTTCCGGCCACAGCGCGATCACATAGGTGTTGGAAAAAGACGGGAAAAGGACAGGGGACATGAGAAAATCTGGCTCGGGGGCAGGAGAGCCAGCCGGACACCGTCTGCAGCCTAGTTCTTTTCTCTTCTCAGCCCCCGAAGGAGGAGAGAAGACTCGGCTAGGTGGCGAGCTGCGTCGAGAGGAGCGGCTAATACCTCGGGCGGGGTTGAGCACGGATCGAGGCGGGACCGACGATGACCTATGCGAGGGGGGTTTTTCACCTGCCCTTCCCCCCAAGCTCGGGCACGACCGGAGTCGCACAGGAGCCGAGGTCAGGCATGTTCGCCTCGACCAGCTCAAGCTGACCAGCCTTGCTGATCAGCGACCCCGCAGCGGGTGGAGCAGGCCGCGTATCGTGGAGACAAGCGACATTTTTTATTTCATACTGTCGTATCCCAAAAAAAACGTATAGATCAGAAAATAATAAATACCTGGATACGGGTATGTTTTAGACGGTATCGCTACTGTCATTGGAGAGGTTGGGATTAGTGGTTCAACGGTCTACCTCACGCTTCTAAGTCTAGCTAGGCATAGCATAAGGGGGGGGGCAGAGACTCTAGCCGGTTTTACTGGTATTGGAGTAAAATATTTCAAATATTTCAATTACAGTCCGTTTCCTAACGGAATTAGCATCCCCATTCTTGTGGTGACAAGCAGCATGCCACTGTCAGAGTTAGTAGGGAACGAAAACTCGCAGCCAAAGTGTTTCTGCATCCAGATGACACTCAGTAGACGATTGACGTGTTGGGCAGACCGAGAGGACAAATCAGGGGTGTAGAGTGCATGAACACAACGGAATACCGTCTGACCGGATACTACGCATATAGGGATGCGAGCAATCCCACTACCTTGTTTTGTTACACCAACTCCACAGACAGTGCTGCGGCTAGATGAGGAATGACATTCCGAAAAATCCGACCGAAAGGCGGTTAAGTTGACGGAGCAGGCAGAGTCAACTACCCAGTAGTCAGACAGATTAGCTACTGATGACGCAAATGACGCGAATGCAACATAGGCAAAGGAGGTACTGACCTCTGTATCATCACACTCGTCATGCATGTCGTAGTCAAGTGGTTCGCCGTCTGTGGCATCCTCCACGGACGCCATGTCAGCATGTACGTCGCTGAGATGAGCTGTGGGAGGGGGTTGTCTGGCGTACTTCTCCGCAATTTGTTTGCGCTTGGCCACTGTCCAGCGGAGGACGTCTGCATCCGGCGCCTTACATGTAGACCAGACGTGATTCGGGTCACCGCAAGCACCACATTTCATCGCAAATTTGGATTTTTTCTTATCTGCGGTCCAGCCTCCAAGTCCGCGGCCACCTTGGCGCTTCCGATCAGCAAGGAACGCATTAACATGATGTCCAGACGCAGCACTGTCAGAGGTAACAGTGTCGTCTGCGTCCATATTCTTTGCCTGGTGGATTATGCTCCCCATCACCTTATCCGCTGACAAGATGAAGTCCGTGTCGAAAGCATTAATCACGCATTGCTTCGCCTAGCCATATTGGCCAACATTGGAAAGGCCACGAATCATGACCATACGAGGACGGAAGGGTGGATCGCTGCAGACCCGTCATGCATCTGCATGCACTCGTTCAATTCATCGAAGTGCTGCTTGACAACGTGAACGTATGCAGACACGGACTGGCGAGATGCATGTCGGACCATCATACGGTCCAATAGGGACAACGTGCGCGAGGTGGATTGTGCATCCAGTCTCTCGCATAGCATTTCCCAATCAGTTGTCCCACAGTCGGGTCGTCCGGAAGGGACCCTCGCAATAGTTTGTGCTGCATGTTTGTTTTGTCGGCAACATTGAACTAGCATCGCGTGAGCGTACCGCTGGGCGACTGGATTCATGGGAACACCAGGCGATAACATGGCCAGTTGTGGGATGAGTGCAACCGACTTAATCGACAAAAACGAGAGGAAGTCGCGCTTCCAGACTTTGAACTCCCCCGTCTTGGGCATGAGCGGAGCGTCCATGCGAAACGACCGGGAAAATGAATCACCGTCGAAGTTTGTGGCCCACTGGCCCAGTCCGCGGTCATGGCGACGAAGACCGGGTTGAGCGTGTGCCTACGACTGGTGCTGCCACGGTGTGTCTGCTCGCGTTGCGGAGCAAGCACGATTTCGCTATCGAGCCTGAAAGAGGCGTCTACAAGCGGGGTCGCGGTAGTGCTGATAGCGACCGGATGATCACGAAGGGCGTCCCGACGGAGCAGTTCCGACTGGGTCCGAGCATGGTCGTCCATGCCTGCATGAAGTAGTTGCAACTGCTCCATGACTAGGCGAATGCTGTCGCTGGCCGAGTCGGCAGACGGTGTATCGCTGCGAATGGAGTCGGCGGCGGTGTCGTCGGCTAATGCCGCGGGCGCCGGTTTCGCTTTTGGCGCCATTCCAAGAAAAAAAAAGGTATCCAGACAGTGAAAAAATCCACTACCGTTAACTGTGCCTAACGGTGGTTTCAAAGAGACGGCCTGATGTCAACCGACCCCTCGGCATGTAGCCCCGGGGTGTCTCAATGTACCTTTTCCGTATCTACCACCCAGTGTGGGGCACATTGACAGCCGAGGCAGGAACAAGCATGTGTATATATCCGCTGCTCTAAGATACCGCTGATGTTGTCGTGCACCCTGTGTATGAGTGTTCACCCACACAATGCTCCCCCCTTCCCCACTCCAGCTTGGACCTGTATGCACCCTGTCCACACAAGCGAGTGCGCTTGTGTAGTTGGCTAGGTCGTCGAGGCGTAGAGCAGAATATAGCCGTGGTAGGCTAGGGTAAGGTCGATGACAGCGGTGCTATTCCGTAGAACAGAAAAAAAAATGGATAACAAAAGTAAAACGAAATGCGCCGCAAGCCTCGAAGCGTGGGAGTTCCGAGTTGAGAAACTCGAGTTGGTCGGGTGTGGCGTCTAGCATGGAGATGCCGTGGTTGAACGGCTTGGGACGTATGCCGTGCTTGAACTTCACACGTACGCCGTGGCGGATCCTGCTTAGGACTTGGCCGCTCGCGCCGATGCGCTCCCACTCCCGCCATTTTCGACGTACGCGGTGGCGCATGAAGGAAGATGTCGGGGAGCAGGGTTCGGCGCGGCGGGCCACACCATCATTTCTTGCTTGGGGTTTTAGCCGAGTCGGTCGGCTTGGGGGGGGGGGTGGCTCGTGCCGCGGCTGTTGCTGCAGCAGCGGCCTTGCGTTTGTCGGCGGCGGCTTTGCGGGTTCGAGCGTCGGGGCCGGTGGGTTTGTCCGGCGTGATCTTCGTGAAAGCGGCGCCGGCGGCGGCCTTGCTGGCGGCGTGTAAGCTGACTTCAAGCGTGCGGTCGACGAAAGCTTGGCGTAGCGCGTCCAATGGGCCGGAGACCGCGGGAGGACGCGGTCGGCAAAAGCGCTCGTGTGCCAACTCGGCAAACACGCGGTCCGCGTATGTGCTCGTTTGTCTGCCCTTGGTGAGGCGGAGGAAGCCCAATCTAGTACGGGCGGCCTCCTCCGTCGCTGTGTGGGTGCGATGACCCGCTCGGATGAGGGCAATCGCTGCCGCCTGCTCTGTAGGTAGAGGTGGGCCGTGCGACAACGTGTCCAAAGCCTCGCCAATTGCCGCGTTGGCGCAACTGTCGAAGAAGGCATAGCACCCGATGTGTAGGTACTCGTCGTACGCCGCTTGGGTGCGTTTGTCGCTTAGAGCGCGGGCGGTGTCGTCTGTGAGAGTCCACAGACGTGGCTCCTCGACGTCGCGAGGCGGACGCTCGAGGCCGGCCGGGATGACTTCGCCGTAGTAGGTGAAGTCGACGAATTCGGCCGCGGAGGGGTCGGGGTCGTCGTCAAGCAGGTCGATAGGTGGCTCAGGGGCCGCCTTACCACCCTCCGTCGCTGTCGCGTCGGCGGGAATGGACTGTTGTTGATCAGTGGTAGCATGAGTGGCTGTTGTCTTCTGTAGCTGGTGTGGCGGTTAGCCTCTGTCAGCTAAACGCTAGCACAAATCTGTTCTAGTCTGTCTAGTTCTGTTGTTGCAAGATGGCAAAAAGATGTTTGTCGAGAGGACAATTGATGAAAGATGTCTCACTGCTGTACTTAGGCAGTAGATGTTGTAAGTGAACAAAGGAATTGTTAAAAGGTTCTGTCACCTCCCTCTACTGCACTGGGCTTAAATAGGTTTCAGCCCAGACTAGTTACGCCTGCAAGTTTCGCTTACGTGTCAGGCGTTGGTGCTGCTCAACCGTCGTCATCTGTCCTCGAGACACGGCCTGCCTAGCATTGGGTCTCACGACGCGGCTCCTTCTGCATTGGAGAGTTCGTTCTGGCGCGTCATCTGGCTGGTTAGATTAAATATGCATATCTGTACGTACCGGGAGGTACTGGTCGTACTGTAGCATCAGCACCATTACAATATTGCAGTAGCGACGTACCCACGAGTATACGTCCGTCCTGTGGAAAAGCACGAATTGGTATCCGTAACGAGTACCTGTACAATGTCCTGCAATGTACTTTTGCAGGACTGTACTCGTCACACTGGGCGAGTAAGGCAGCGTTAGCCGCCAAAAACTGCTCAGTAATACGTTGTTCCGATGCCAAAACTGCCGTACGAATCTGTTCGGCTGTGCGTTGTTCGAGTGAGGTAGCGTGAGGGTCGGCCGCTGCGGCGGATGTAGACTGCTCAGGCTCCATGTTGGGGAACTGCGTAGCTGAACGAGGGGAAGTGTCGCGTGACGCTCGAGTGCGCATGGGACGAATGGTAAACTGACACCTTGCTCGACTACGAGAGTCGAGACTGCATTCGCGCGAAGCCTAGATTGGCTGAGCGCGAAAGCAGAGAGTGCCTAGGCTCGTGGCTAGCTACGGCTTATAAGGCACGGGCTAGCTAGAGCTGACCGTTGGGGAAGTCGTTGGTCGTTGGCTGCGTCTAACTGCTCGGGCAAGGTGGTTGCCCTGCAGGTGAGACGCGCCGATATTAACGGTAACAGTAACCGCTAGAGTTACTGTCCCGTACACATGATATTGGATATGCAAACCTCTAGATTCAAATCAATCTGACCATACATTAGCTCTCTGTAAGTAATCTACATTAGGAACTACTTACAACAGTAAGTAATTGCCCTTGTATGCCGCCACCGGCGCCCTGCAGTCTGGGTCAATTTGGAATCACGTGCCAGTTGCTGCTGACGTCAGATCACCCCCCGCATCATGCATATGTGCTCCTGCCGCATGCATATACCCTCCCTATCGCTTTAGTTAGCAAAGTATCGACGTCGCGAGACACCATGCAATAAGAGAGACAACAGCGAGTAGCACGCGGACTGCCAGCGAGCTAACGCTACGTCTTTAATTTCCTAGTCCTGCGCCCTACGGCGCTGTTTGCGGGACTTTGTGTTGGCTGGCAGCAGTGATAGCCAGTAGGCGTGACAGTAGGGGTCTTTCGAATTCGTAAGATTTGCATTTATTTGCGAATTGTAAGTACCATCTTCAAAACGACAACGGTACAGACTCCGAGACTCCGGGAGCGACCTCCGACACCCCGGCGTGCGGTCAGAATTCAGAACGGGTTGTCAGACACAGGTGCGTCTGTTTTAACACGAGATTCATCCGGGAAGCTGCGAAGAACCAACGCGCAGTAACGTAGGGATAGAGCATAACATCGTTAACAGTTGGCTCACTTCGCGTGTTTTATATGGGAATTAGGGGAAAGAGCTCTATCGCCGGAATGCAAGCTGTAATTTGAGCACTTTCGGTAAGAAAACTACGATTTTCACCGGCTACATATACCGGCGGAGAAAGCCACCCACCGACAGCCTGTCGAGGTATCACAGTGCTCCCGGGGCTAACAGCTGTCTACGGTGCTTGTCCCTTCGCTGGTTGGTAGGTTGAGTGACTGTGCGATGGCGGCAGGGCCCTCCCCTGCGGAGGTTCCCTCCTGGCGCGTGGACATTCTTTTCCTCGCCTTCGTGGTGGTCTCCTTTCTGCTGACCAAGGGCGACCACCTGCTGATCACCTACCTCACACGGCGCGAGAAGATAGGCTTCATTCACATCTACGAGGCGCTCAAGGAGGAGGTACTGCTGGTAGGCATCATTTCGCTCCTACTCACAGGTACGGCAGCACCGCCTCTCGTCTCTTCACCCCCACAGCGACATCGTTTCTCTTGGCGGTCAGTTCTGTCGAGTTACGACTGCGGCCTTCGGCCCACAGCATCGTTATTCACCTCAGTACAGTGCTGTGCCCAACGCGACTTACCGAAAAAGTGAGTACCAGTACGCCCTCTCACCCGCGTTGCCTCTGGTCGTCAGGCTTTCAGGACGCGCTGGCTTCCATCTGCGTCAGCGCACCTCGCCTGGACGGCGTGTTTCCGCCCTTTTCAGAGAGAGGCGGCAGCGGTGGCGGTGGCGAGGACTCTTACGCGTTAGAGGAGGGCTACGGCGCTTCGTCTCCCACCGCCAACGACTCGTACGGGCCACCGTCAGAGCAGGGCTACCCACCAGCCTACAGACACCTACTAGAGGAAGGACAGCTGGCTGTGGGCAGGTAGGTAGCTCCACCTCACACCATGTATATGGAATATCAGAGCGTAAGGTTCTTGGAGAAAAGAAAGCTCTCCATGTTTGCCCACTGTCCAAATGGATTAACACGTGTTTGTTTGTTTGTATGCACAGTCGATGGCGCATGCTGGCAGAGGCCGACGTGGCTGGCCCCTGTCCTGAGGGCACCAGCCAGCTGTTCCCTGTCAGCGTGCTGCATGCAATCCACATCATGCTTTTCTTGGTTGCCGCCACGCAGATCCTCTATTCATGCTTGGTACTCATCATCTGTCTGTGGAAGGTGAGCAGCTCGGCCCATTCCCACCAGAAGTGCTAAATTTCTGAGGTGAATAAATAACCCTATATGTATACGTGCGTGTGCGCACATGAGTGTGTGCATGTGTGTGTATTCGTGCATGTTGCGGCGCGAATGCTGGGGCGTGAATGTGGGGGCACGAGTGTGTGTGTGTGTGTGTGTGTGTGTGTGTGTGTGTGTGTGTGTGTGTGTGCGTGTGTGTGTGTGTGTATGTGCGTGTGTGTGTGTGGGGGGGGGTGCGTTCGTGTGTATGTGGGAGCATGTGTGTGTATGTGATGGGGGGGCGTTTATGTGTGTATGCGCTCGTGCGTGCGTGCGCGCGCGCGCGCGTGTGTGTGTGTGTGTGTGTGTGTGTGTGTGTCTTTGTTTGTGTGCGTGTGAGTGCTTGTGGGGGAGTGCATGTGTGTATCTGTGTAGTGTTGAGGATATGTAGGGATTTATGTGTGTATATGTACGGGAGATAGTATTCAAGTATCCGTGTGCGTGTTGAATGCGTGTGTGTGCCTGTGTGTT
>JAPMLY010002473.1:45000-51272 GCA_026401115.1 Tetraselmis chui
GCGAGGCTGCTGTAGGGACTTGTATTCTGAACACCTGTCCTGATGTCCTCCAGAGGCGAGGCAGAAAGAGGTGCGGGAGGAGCATTCCAGGAACGAAGGGCACCGGGAGGTGGCAGCGGAAGAGGGTGGAAGGTCGAAGGGTGATGGGGTTCAGCCGCGTCATCGCCGGACGCGCTCTCCCTCTGAGGTGGAGCTAAGCATGCACTCCACGCTACACGAGGGAGACGAGTCGGAAGAGGCTGAGGCGTTGAAGTCGGAGGCGCATTCGCGGAGCCGGCGGGGATGTGGGGGAAAAGGGAGCGGGGAAGGAGAAAGGGGCATTGAGAGGGAGGTTAACGGGAATGGGGAAGGCGGAGAAAGCATAGGTGCGACGGGGCAGAGGGGCGGTGGAGAAAGTATAGGTGAGGAGGGGCAAAAGGACGGGGGAGACAAGAACGCCAGCTTCAAGGCGCTCAATGAGATCCAGAGTGTCATCTCGTGGCTGGGGAACAGTAACAACAAGGTACCAACCGTTTACGGCGACCCACTTCATTTTTCTAATGATCTTCACATGAAACTCATTTTTTGTTGATCGGTTGTATTTTAAAGTATTTCGCTGTTCATGTGTCTGAATGCAGCTGAGATTCCGTTTTACCCAGAATGCATAATAGCTTGATTCACCCGTGGTAATTTTCGAACTTACATGGCTCTGTGATTAGATATGCGCATTTTGCCGAATGACTTTGACGCGACTTGGCGTTTCGAATATGTTCCTTGGTGCCATTTCCTGTACATTTCTTCAATTTCGTTATTAGGTTTTCCTTTCATTCAATTGTTTTGTTCTTTCAAACACTTTGAAAGTGCATTTGAAGCGCATTCATGTGAAACTAGAGCGGCTCTAATCACTCACCGGATCGTGCACACTAACAGCGACTGTCCATTGAAATTGCTAAATAAATTTCTGAGTTTCATCTACACACGCTATTCCTCCCTATTTGTGTTCCTTACGTCGCCCATTTCCTATACACTCCACGCTGCCCCATCTTTTTACTGTAGAACAGATGATTTGATCCTGACATGTTAATTTTCTGTTGCTGTGACACTCTCGGTAGACAATCGCATGATAGTCAAGTCCATTTATCCTTTAAACTGTTGATGGCTGCGCTGCATGCTTTCAACCACACAATTGCTCATTCTCTATTTTTTCGCGGGTTGGTGATGAAATATACATTGCATTACGTTGGGGTTTTGTGTGCGACTGTATTGTTATGGCAGGCGAAGCGGTACATGGGACGAGGTGCCTGCTGGGCTGCCCCAACAGCGCGAGAGGAGGGCGGCGGGGAGCGGAGCGAGGTGGGGGTAGGTAAAGATGGGGAGGAGGTATCGCGGGAGGGGGAGAAGAAGGGAGAGGGGGAGCGTAGCCGACCATCCAACGGCAGCGCTGAGAGCAACGGCGCTCATAAGAAGGACCGCATGGAGAGCAAGTACGGATATCGCGACAGCGCCAACCTGTTTTGGGGGCGTCGCCCGTACATCATCCTCCACCTCCTCCAGATCGTCTACTTTGGGATGTCCATGCAGCTCGCGCTCTCCATCTTCACCGTCTGGCTGGTAACACCCCCCTGACATGATTTCAATAAAAACTGTGTTGCAAGGAACAACAAGTTGCATACCCTAAAAACAGAATGCGAGGCTTTGCCTTATCTAAAACGATCCTGCTCACATTTGTTCTGATAGAGGGTGTCAGCCGTAGCTGCAATACCTCAGAGTGCGCTGCTAAACATAATAATTGAATTGTTTTACTTCAAAACCAAAAAACATGAGTACGTTTCCACGCCCATATTTGGCATTCTTATTTTTACATAATTTGTCTAATTTAATGAAAGCAGCGGAAGCTCCTTCTAACACCCCCCCCCCCCCCCCCCCCCCAAATTCTCCGCCTTCCTGCCGTCTGTAGGACCTCCCGCCCGGGTACCTCTTGCCCGTGTTTGGCCCCCTGGAGCTGAAGCACGACGTGGATGCGCCAATCACGGCCGCCACCGTTCTGTTTGTGGTGTCCACCAATCTGTTCATTCTTCTCTGGTGACTCCGCCCACTCCATTCTCCCCTCCCCAAATTGTTTGCAGCGATGATATAGCGGTCAGGCACTATTGCTGTGATGTTTGCTCGTTTGGCTGTGTTTAGTTCGTGTCATGTGATGCGTATGTGTGTGTGTGTGTGTGTGAACACAGGCTGCGCGTTCGAAAATGCTGATACTGCAATGCAATGTGATGAATTACGCTTTTATTTGATTGCGCGGTGTATTTTTATCAAGTTTTATCTTAGCTTTTACTTTCGGCGCTGCCTCGAGCTTAACGCACACATACATATTACGTAATTGACATAAGAGTTTACAGCGAAACGGCGGGAATATTTCGTCAACTTGAAAATGTGACGGAAAGCGACTGAACTAAAAACATGTTTTAGTTTTTCTCAGCTCTTTGGAGCATGCATCGTGATTTCATTATTTATGGGATTGCTTATAAAGACATACGGAACCTCGTCATAAATAAAAAGAAAGCAAGCGGCACGAGTATTATGCGACAAAATTGCATTTCCGCGTCACCACCCCATTTTTGCATCGACAGCATTACTCAATGACGCGTTGCCAGTTATCATATCCGTATTTATCTGGCGGTTGAGGATCCAATGTTGCTCGCTGCCGAGGATGAGTTCCGAATCGTCTGCACGTTTGTGCTGATTTTGCTCGACGACGCGTTTCTCTCTTCGACGCGCAGCTTTCCGTACTTGTAATCAAGATCGCTTGAGAAAGGGGTATGTTTGCTTGTTTGATACCTATCAACTGATTGCTGATTGTTGCGCAACTGCATTCAAAAATGGAAAGCAACGTCTGGAATGGCTCAGCCACTCTGGGAAGGTCTTCATTGCAACCGCAGTATTATTCATTTGATGCTCATCAGCATTGGGCATTTTTTTCTTCCCCCGATAGTGACAGACTTATTTAATGTGTGTAATTTGATGAATGTTTAAAAGGAAATGCGAGTAGATTTTCTTTTAGCGTAAACCATTTTGGGAACATACGAGAACTGACATGACCCCCATTTTTTCTCTCGCCAGGTGCGCCTTCAATTTGCTTCCGGTGTACGCCCTCGCGTCCACCGTGGGCAGCCACTGCCCAGAGTCGGTCCTTGCGTACGCACACCGAACCCATCTGCAGCCCAAATTAACTCGCGCCCTGGAAGCGGTGGCGGTTCTCAACGCGGCGGCGCTTCAAGAGTCGGAGGCGCCGAGCGAGGTCGGTGTCGCGCTGGAGCCGTCCGGGTCGGTAGTACAGGTACCTGTCGGCGCGCGGGCAGAGCATTTATTGGACGACATAATCGACGCGCACCTGGATCGCGGGACTTCGACGGGGAAGGCGGCCGGGGAGGCACACGGGGCGAGGAATGCGCGCGCGATGCAGAAGCTGATGGGCGCCATGTACTCCGCCCAGCTCAAGCGGTACACCGAAGAGGCCGCGCAGCACGGTAGGCTGGATTCCTAATTTTATCCTCAGTGCTGCCTTCATAACTGTTGCGGAAGATGTGTGCCTTGTTGGCTTTCTCTTTATTTTGGATCAACGGATTTTCAACCGAGTTTCGTCGATGGAAGCGTATGCATTATGAATTATTAAAGGAATCACATTTATGAGTGTGTTTGAGGTCCCCCGCCCCCACTCCGTTTTGAGCCCCTCATTTTTAAGTGGTGGCCTCACAAGTACTGCAAAGTACAGTAAACAAGCAATGTGGAGGTTAGGTTTTGAAACCCTAAATCCCAAACCTTAAACCTTTAGTTCGACAAACCCTAAACAAGCACCCATGTATCGTAGGCCAAGGATGGGAACTGTACCAAGTACTGTTGAGCCATCAGGTTGTATTCTGGCCATAGATACGCCTAATCATACCCGCTTTCTGTACGTTTTCGGCACCTCAAACACAGTATAAAAGTTGTGTAACGGCCTGAGTCTGCTTTTAGTGCATTATTGAATTGATTTTATTTGTCGTAGTAATTCAGCATCAGAACTTTTTACACATTTGAAGACATATGAATTATCACAAGATTGAAATCCTTCAAGTACCTGTACCAAGAACCCGGGGGGTGGCTGGGTGGAGAGGACATACAGGATACGAGGGAAAGAGGTTAATACAGGTGTGTTACGAAATCAAGGACGCAGCTGATGGGGAAGCAAGTCATTTGGCTGCACGGATTAAACAATGACAAAAACAATTTTGACACCGTCGTTACCTGTCCCCGTACTTGGAACAGTCACTGATTGTATTGAATTTCACAGTTTACTGCACGTTTATCAATATAATATACGTTTTATCTACGCTACGGATTATATCTCAGTGGATTTTTAAATCAAATATGCTTTTACAAGACCAAGCAGCGGAAACCACAAATAAAAAGGGAACAACGAGGGAAAACTCCACAGGCCAGAGCCCGAGGAAGTGGGAGGCATGCCACAGCATCTCAGTGGATTTTGAATTATCGATAGTGTTGACTGTTTGTGCGCTGTGGCCAGGCAAAGCCGCATCTCAGCACCCACACGGAGAGTCCACCTGGCACGCATCCACCGCGACTCAGCTGGCGGAAGGCAAACCAACCTTCTCGCAGGTACCTGTACCTGTACCTTGTGTTTTTTTTTTTTTTGGCACCCCCGGGGTTGTGTGGTCTTAATTGCCGTGACTATCTTATCGTCAAGATGAAATGAATCCTTAATGTTTGTCACATCACAGCACTCTTTATCTCGAAAACGTGGATAAAACCAACTCCTGTTTATTTCTCAACCTTTGAATTTACGCTTGCCGCGTTGAGACACTAAAGGCTAACGTTTGTTTTCGACACATGCATCGATTTTCTCGCGCTTGTATCGAAGTCGATATCGCGTTCGAAAGTCGTCGCGGTGGGGAGTCAAGTCATCACTGTTGTGATGCTACGGCGGCTTTTCGTTATCCGCAACCATACGTACTTAATGCCGCATTGCTTAAGGTGCGTGGTACCCTCTCTGACTGTCTGGACGGGAGCTAATTGATTTGGCTGTTCACGTGCAGATCCAGAGCGCGTTTTATGACGCGGGAAGTGAGGATGGCAGCGAAGGGCCGCACGCCCCGTCGGGCACTCCAATGACGCTGTCCGATGGAGGTGTAGCGGGCGCTGTGGCCGACCCAACCGCCTCGCAGCGTCTTGCGCTCAAGCAGGATTTTTTGCTCTCCATTGTGGGGAGACAGGTGGGACCCGTCTCTGCTCACGCGCGTTTTTTTATCTTGTTTACTTCAGGTAGTTCGCCAAATCTCCTCATGGATTTAATTTGTAGGGCTAATCTGTAAAAGTTATCCCTTATTGTGATAATTAATCGCTAAGTTTCGGTATGTCTACTCGTCCAAGTGGGATGGTTTTTTTTTTGGAGTGGCAGCGATCGCATATGGCTTGTCCTTACATGTACCTATACCCGTATCTGCTTCTGCTTGAAGTTTCTGCAGATAATATTGCCGTAGTTTCCTGCTAAGTTTAATCTGCTAGGTTTGTGCACAATGTAGTGCTTCCTTTCACCGTGCTTTGGATTCCGTGACCCTCTATTGTCGCGATTGCCCTTTTTGTTCCCCCTCCCATTTTCCTTGTCCGTGCTCATGTTATTCTTATTGTAATCCAATGTTGCGATATTGCCTTGTCGTTTTGCTTGTACCGAATCAGTAGCGCTTCAGCATCGCAGTGGTATTTTTTGAATTAATTGCCTCTGCCGTACGGGTGGGTACCCGTAGCGTCGAACACGATGTCTGATACGAATATTTAATTAATAATATTGCAAAGAAGAATACCTGTACAGGTACCTTACCAGCAGAGAAAGCCATTTGTTGCTATCGCTATATCCATATATCCATTATGTCCCTGCCATCTCAATCCAGCTGATATCCGCCAAAATTTGTAATAGCAGCTTTTATTTCTCGCTTTTTTCGCGTAAATAATAATACCACCAGGCCCACCAATCCAGAGTTGGTGGTGTAGGTACACAATGAGCACGGGGGTCCAATCATGGGAACCAGTGCTTTAGCAGATGACGATGTCCGTGCATTAGAGTACAGGTATTATTCCTGAAAGATCTCACCAACGCGTTTCATATAGAGTTGGACATATCGCTAAACGAGGACTTGGCGAGTGAGAAATGGGAAATATCTGAAGTTTCTGCTCTCTCGCGAAATCTTTGCTTCCCTCGCAATCTCTTTACCACTAAATTTTGTGTTTTCCCATGCATAGAT
>JAPMLY010002474.1:0-50524 GCA_026401115.1 Tetraselmis chui
CCACGTACATTTGGTACGTTTCGGTACGTTTCGGTACGATTTCAATTGTTGTATGAACGTATCATCCTATCATATTAAAGCACAACTTGTAATTAATCCAATTCCCTGGTTGTAAATTAAATAAAGCTCGTCTACATATTTTCTATGAAATACACTCTAAGATTAATCGCTTTACTGATCATAGGCAGTCCATATCGAGGCGCAATATCGCCCGAAGGTTTCCTTCCTGTTCAGCGAGGTTCTCAGATTCTGTCGGCCGCCGTGAGATGAGAACGCGCGTTTCAAGCAAGATTCGATCCCTAGATGAAATCCAAGCAAAGGCCCTCAAAAAACATAGAATGCCGCAGTTTGTGCGAACATTATCATTTATCATAAGTGAAATTGTCAGGTTGGCAATATCTAAAAGCAGTCAAGTGGGGTGACACGGGGCACCGACCGCACCTGATCCGCGTGCTGGTGGTCCATAGAGGCAGTGACGAGGCAGTGGGTGCGCGAGTTACCCCCCAGCGCGCTACGGAGCAGCTGCGTCAGTCGCGACTCGTAGTATGGCACGTGCGAGCGGCCCTTAACCAGCGCGCTGATTACCTTGCCCAGCACCAACAAACTGCTGTTGATACCCACCGCCTCGGCGCGACGCTGCCCTTCCGCCTGCCGAGCACACCGGGGCGACAAGGGGAAGGACCAATAAGTGCCCGTACTCAGGGTATGTCGGAAAACGCAAAGTAACAATATCGCCCCTGAATTGTTACGCACGAATCAACTACACCAAACGCAGTTGACTTCAAAACGTTGTAGTTGGGACACATAATTTTTTTAAACCGTCAGCGTCCGACTGTTGCATGACCGAGAGGAATCAATGCTCCATTATTCCAAGCCAACGTTCGTGATCCTTTAATAGGTGGTAAGCGAAGCAGTGCAAAATTCAGGATCGAGGGTTTAGCCGTACTCTGTAGCTATCCAACAAGGAAACACAAGACGGAATCAAGCATCTCCAAACACATCATCGAAGGTATAATTTTCATACCAAATTTACATATTTCTCTGACAAGCTCATTTGCGTGTCCTATTGCGGACTGTTAATGATTATAGATATTGCGGCTGAACATTATAAATACATTAACGGAGATGTCTTCCACGAACGACGTAAGCAATTTTGATATGCACCATTTAACGTCTCGAAAATCTTCGCCTGCTTTCGACATTCCAGTCCAAGACGAACAGTGTCGGAACGGCCGATGGTTCAAAGCTCAGAGCTGACGGATATATAAATTAATGCCCAAGTTCTATCGACAACCCTTTTTCCTGCCAAAAAGCAATCATGCGGTAAATCCTGCTGGGAACAAACCCGGGACTGCTTCAGTTGCTCCGACCCTGCCAGATCCACAAGGTGCAGCTGGGACCGCACGAGCGTCCCATCTCTGTCGGCCTGTAGCAGCGAGACGATGAAGATGGTGTGTGCCCGGCTGGAGCGGTGGTTCATCCCTGTCGCGGCGTACCGCTTCCGAGCCTCACCTGCGTAAATCGACCCCCAACAATTTAGCAACTTCTAGTTAGCTAAGATCGCGATCGATTCGGAATAAAGTAATGCGTATGTGAGCTAGAATCCAGTTTGAGGATTAACGGTGAACTAATTATGCAAAAGTATAGTACACTGCCCTATTGTAGAGGATCATTAGGGCACAATTCTACGCTTCAAGCCGACCATGTGTTTCGATCAACCTTGCAGCGGAAAGATTGGTACAAGGAACGCGATCGTTCGAGTGGTCAAGGCGCAGCCGCTTTGTCCAGTTAACATACTGAATCGTAAAATTCCAACTGCGCATAGGTGAGAGCGAATCGACAGCAGAATAATTGAGAGAGACCCATCGAGCGCATTGACCCATCGAAAATCAACTCACTAGTCTGGCGCCTTCTATCCCTGCTGCCGTTTTCGTCAATCAAACAGAAAGGGAGCGCGACGGATAGGCGATACACCTGCGACAACTAGAGTCAGTGAGTAAAAAACAACAGGGTCGATCGGCCACATAACGTGTTCGAATAGATATTCGGGCGAGCACACCTGTCATCAACACGCTCAGTGCATGCTCCATACTTTCAATCTCGATTTCCTCCGCACCCTGGAGCACGAACTGCTGCGGAAAAGCCGCAGGGCCCGCGTCCCGTAGGCCGACGGAGTTGCCACTCACCTGCAAGGGACAATATGTTCGGGAATAAAGCACAAGAGCCATTCCATCTCGCCAAGATACAATCTCTTCTGCCGAGAAAAAAAAATACCTAATTCTCACGACCGGCAATTCTAAATAACAGTTTACATATGAAACGAATATTCTCGGAGACCAAAATAACGCTCATTCCATAAGTCACCCTTGGCATCTGTCTTGGCAACGGACGCTGGTGCCTTTCCTACCAGCAAACGCATACACAACCATAATCGACGCCTTCTTAATCAACAAATGCATTCAAAATCGCAGCGCGGGCCAGGTTTACAATAGCGCAAAACAAGGTGGTTTGAGTCGCCTGACAATGTTGCGCTTCAGTCTATTCTAGCATAGCTTGAAATAAAACTTACCAAACCACTCTGATGCAATCATTACCTGACTCCTTCAAAGACCAATCAAAAATAAAGTGTATAGGTATAAAAGTTTTTAGGTTGATCAGCGCATTCATGGCATCACTCACACAATGTTCCCCAGTAGAATAAACATAACCGATTAAAATGGTGAGGACTACGGTGTATCCATACTACGTCGAGGACTGCGGTGTATCCATAAAAGTAGCGGGACTCCCGCCAATCTCTGCAACTGCAAGCCCTGCACAAGCTGACCATAAGCGCCGAAGAAAAGCAAAATGGGCACAATCGGTGAATTTCACATACATGTGTCACATGAGGCCACTGTTATGAAATATTGAATGAATTGGAATACTACATTTCTTGAAGAAGAATGACTTACATACTTGTATAGACTATCAAGGAACCCGCGAATCAAAAAGCTGATAAATTTTCCAAAAATTGTCGGCACGTTTTTTCATGTGTAACCCAATCTGAACATCTTGTATGAACAACCACTGTGGAAGGTGCTGTTCGTATGCTCAAATTTCACGGCAGGAGGCCCCGCACCAGGTCGGTGAGCTTCTCCTGGTATATTTCCACGTACTGAACGCTCACGCGGGAGGCGACGTCGTGGTGGGCGCGCCCCGTTCCGTGCGTCGCCTGTAGAACCTCTTGTACCGCGCGCAACACGACACCAGCGGTCGAAGGCAACGGCAGGTCGGATAGCGTGGCAGTGCGAGTGGCATCCAGCACGCCCTGCAGTGATATACAGCAACTGGTCAAGCGGTGCGCTATCAAGTGCCATTGCCACGTAATCAACAATTCACAATTTACGCGTGATAAAGAAGAAATCTGCCTAAAGCAACCTAAAGCAAACAAAGAGACAAAAAACACAAGTGTTCCTCGGAAATTATTACAAAGAAAATCTATAGGAACGTGGACAGGGAAAAGGGGGGGGGGGGGGGGGGGGGAGCAAGAGGAAATGGAAATAATAAACAAACAATGCGCATAATGAGGTACGATAGCAGGCTATGCGAGTAAGTCGGGCAATCTTAATAGTCGAGCGCGGGTTAAATCCAATTCGCGATACTCGGTACTCGTTTTAACATTGAAAATGAAAAGGTTACGAGTTCAACCTTGGTCATAACATTTACACTGGTCATATTAGAAGACCGCTGTTTTAAATAATATATATATAATCATTTCTGTGTGACAACAAAGAGGGAAGCAAAAGCATTAAAGCAAATCATATCAAGCGGCGCAGAATGCCGTCAATAAAATATCCTGACATCATACACTGTACACAATCGAACCATTGCTTAGGACAATTCCTGTCAAAGGACTAAAATTCTTTGGCAAGAATGCGTTGATAATAACAGTGACACAAATTGATTTGACGGCTGCACCGTGTCTTGGAAAGTGAGAGCATCTCCAATACCGGTGTTGGCTGAAAATGAAAAGCAGCTTCAATAAAATGCAAACGCATGATAATATCAGCCCCCAAAAATGCGATTTTGTTACCATACATGTTATCTAATGCGTCTATACCTTAACTGCTGTTAATGATCGCTGAATTGTCTAACAAAGTACAGGTAATCAAGACAATAATCATGTTTGAAATTGTTTGCACAGCAAAAATAGTAACAATAGTTTTGACTGCTCTGCGAATTGTTTTATTAGGATTGTATGCACATCATCGCAAGTCTCCCGTTATCAACGGTACCTGGGGGCCAAAGCACGTGTGTGTCTTGCCGCTGCCGGTCTGTCCGTAGCAGAGGAGGCACGCGTTGAAGCCATTCAGTGCCGCGATGATGGCGTCGTGCGCCGATCGACTGTAAACCTCCGACTGCTCCGCGCCGCCGTCGTGTACGTCGCCGAAACGGAAGGGACGCAGGCCCACGCCCGGCACGTACATCGTCACTCGGCTGGGCTGAACGGCCAAAAGGCAGGCAGAGCCTCCTTTACGGTGCACCGTTGCGTGAACCTCCTCTTCGCCTTCTTGCTCTTCATCGTCTGCTCAAATACCACACCGCCCAGCGACTAATCGGGCCAGCTCTATAATGCCTGTTAAGCTCAATAAATTGTAATCGATACATATTTTCATCAAAGTACTGTATCCTATATATATAATTGTTAACAAGTGTAGATAGTTGCAAATGGAATTCGACAAAATACAAATGAAATAGAGTGAGCGCAGGCGGTGCATCATAAAATAGTTGACGTATGATATGTAACAGTAAACAGTAACCCAAGTGTAGTTATGAGTAGAATTCGAGTGGGAGGGGGGTAAGGGCACCTGGGTTGTTTTCCAGAAGGTTCCAGCTGCGCATGCTCGCCGAGACGGCGCCGGCGGTCGCAGCGTTGCCTCGCGCACCCGACCCGGCTTCGTCGCCACCGCGCTCCCCGTCTGCCTGCAAAAATCGGGAACAGTTCATTATCGTGGCTTAGTAGGGCGTGCTGGTCGGGCAGTTAAAAAAAGTACATGATACGGGTCGACTGGAACATGATATATGAATAACTATGAAAACAATGATATCTAAACACCCGGCCCCAAGCTTGACATCCACAGAGCAAACAATTTTCATGCATTAAGAAATTGTAACTTCCATTTATGGGCATCATTTTCGAAGGCCTTTCGTGTGGAGGTGCGATGCGATTTATTATGGGCGAAGGTATTCATATTTTCGAATATTTGCAATCGTGTTTCTAAGAAGTATTCATGTATGATTACAAGATCACAGGCCCGATATTTTGCATTTTTCGTCTGCCTCGACTGAACGACTGCTGTGTAGTATTATACAGCAACACAGAGGGAGAGAGAGAGAGAGAGAGAGAGAGAGAGAGAGAGAGAGAGAGAGAGAGAGAGAGAGAGAGAGAGAGAGAGAGAGAGAGAGAGAGAGAGAGAGAGAGAGAGAGAGAGAGAGAGAGAGAGAGAGAGAGAGAGAGAGAGAGAGAGAGAGAATGGTTGGAAGTGCATCATAAATTTGTACATACCATCATATGTTCATGAAAGCAAGTTGTAGTGCGGTTATTATAAAGTCATACGAAACTGTCACTTTAGGGGATTTCTTTATGCAACCCAACAGTAAATTGCATTGTACCCACAAACATAATGTGGAATAAACTCACACACACACACACACACACATACACACATACACACACACACACACACACACACACACACACACACACACACACACACACACACACACATTTCAGCCATACGAAATATGTTTAAACATAATATCTGCACATTATATTTCCCCTAAATTAATTACAACACTTATTCTATTCCAAACACAATCGCATGGTCGCATAAACTGTCGAATGTCAGTTTTCATGCACAAATAGCTCCCAAACATGAACCTGGTTTTTGAAGTAGTGCCCGAAGTACGACTGTTCCCATCAAAAATAAGGTATGCGAACTTTTGTGATTGTACGCATTTCGCATATTCAACAGCGCCAAAATAGCAAGCAAGTTTCAAACAGCACAGACAAACGTCAATCTGCACGCCAGGCCCCAAACAACGCCGAAATATAAAGCCGCGTTTCATATAGAAATGCAACTGCCTGTCTCGATGGCTTTGCACGACTATATTTATTCACAAGGAGTGACATCACGATACGGACACAGCTGGCAGATAAGGAGACGCAGACGCGATGCGTACCGGATTGTTTCCGTGTCTTTGATTTGCCTGATAGGGAATCATTACTTCGACACACTTTTTTCTTAATGCTTATTTGTAGTATATGAATAAGCGTCTGAAACCCGATGTTCCGCTTATCTGATGAGCGGTGACGGAGTGATCGGGGTGTGCGAAGTTGCGCGGTCGGCGGAGACGGGAGGGTGTTTTCGTGCCGATGTTCCGATGTTCCGCTTATCTGATGAGCGGTGACGGAGTGATCGGGCTGTGCGACGTTGCGCGGTGGGCGGAGACGGGAGGGGTTTTTCGTGCCGATTCTTACCCCTGCCTCATCGCCGTCAAAGTCCTCTCCAACACCGACCCATTGTGGCCGCTGTCGCTCATCTCTTGCGTCGTGCTCTGCCACGCTGGCAAGGCGCGCAAGCGCTTCTGCCTCCAATAGCGCCTGTAGCACCTCCGGCCCCACGTCGCCGCCAGCCGCCAGCAGCGTTGCGACAGAGTCCCCCGATAGCCCTGCACCGTCTGCCTCCTCGCGGCTCACCTGTTTTAAAAAATTAACCATAATAAGTGCAGGTGCATCTAAAGTAAACCGAGCCCCGCCGCATTCGTTCACAATAATGTCCAATTCATGATGAAACTTAAAGAATAATGTTTGATCAGTCTGACTGATCGAACTCGTTGGTTTCCGGCCCTCGCGGTTGTGAGGGTCGCCGCAATAGCGCCATTCGTTCTTTTCACGCAATAACGCCATTCCCGCTTATTCGTTCTTTTCATGCAACGAAAATACGTCCACCTTTACTGGCACTCCTGTTACTCTTGAAAGAATTCTTTAGGCGTATATCAATTAATACTCGATGTAAACCCTTAGTCTTAATCAAGCATTGAGCCACGGACCACCGAATACAAGAAATACATGCGATACATGACGAGCTCTTAGTAGCCCCACGTCTTAACTTACTTATTAGTTGTAACCTACTAATTGAATAGCCCCGCGTTGTTACTTAGAATTACTGACACTGCCTGTAGCAAAGACACGCAGCCAAGAATAGCCCCGCGTTGGGAAAAAATAAAGTCGAGGAACTGGTACCTGGGGGCCAGAGAATTGGAGCCGCTTCTTCAAACAACCAAAACAGCTGAAATGGTAGACTGCAAAATCTATATATCTCAGCAATGTGTGATCGCTTCGACAATCAAACGACACCTGATGCAACGTACGGCCAAGCACAAGTCGGCGCCTCGGCAGTATGTATTTAGAAACATTTCTAGACACGCATCGCAAACCCTCGACATGGGACAATGCGAGACAATGAACGTATACGGCAATTCCCTCCTCTCCCGCCGAACCTTTTGTCCGCGTCCCAGGAGTTGCAGCCGCTGGTGCAGTGGAAGAAGGAAGCCGCCCCGCGAGCGCCCCGCCCCGGCGCGTCCCGGCCGGAAGCGCACGGCCACCTGGATCTTGAAACCCGCGTCGCCCTCGCGCTGAGCGTCCTTGTCCTCATCCCCTGCCCATTTGCCTTTCGCAGGCTATATTGCAAGCCGGCGCAGGTTTTTTTCAATTTCAATACAGGGTCGAGTCCAATCTCGGGTTGAAACAGAGAGACGCTAAACGTCGATTTTTTGCCATCCTTCTTGACAAACTACTCATGGAGGACTAGCGCGACGTAACACGCCACAGCTTTAATAAAGTAGCCACACTCGCGCACCACGAAACTGCGACTACAGTTCGTGCGATTTGGTCGCTGCGACACAAATCATGTTATTCTCTTCTGAAAGCTCGCTGCTAAACAGGAGAATACGCTATTTTGAATTCAAACCAATACAATTTAAAAAATACAGTATTGTGTATGTTTGAGATATTGAAACTACCAAATCATTATTATTTCAGATAAATCTTAGCATAAAAATCAGAATAAATATAAATATAAATAATAACAATAACGTTGAATTGAAGCTTAAAACAACAGGTAACCCATGTAGTCGGTCCGGTCAAGCCCAGACCCCGAGATTTCGCAACTTGGCCGGACCAGTGGAAAAACAAATTCTTCATCTGCCAGTTTTACCGGACACGTCGCACCTCGTTCGAAAGCTCTCGGCGAATGCTGTTCAAATCCGGTGAGTTTGCGCGCAGCGCTTAAGAATTTTTTTAGCCGTTGCGCGAGCGACTGTTATTCAGCGCAGTGTACTGTTACTGCTGTACTGCGCGCGCAGCGTTGGACAGATGACATATGCCACATGCTAGCTCTTAGGCTATTGCTGAGTTGGGCTGCATCTATACCGCATGTAAAACACAAGCATGCTTCTTCTGTTACATGCATGCAGTTGTGTTTTGACTACTGTTGTATCTGCATATGTGAATGTTGGATTGGCTTGCATGTAAAATGATAGGACAAGCGAAGGGCGGGCATGAATGTTAGATTATACGGCACATACAACTATAATTGTCACCATTCTACTCCATTGATATTTTCAACTACACATAATGATATAAGTGATGGAAGGCTTCCGACAACTGCCTACTCTATTGGATCCGGCAACAATTTACATGTCTTGTCCCACAACTCCCGTGTATATGTCACTCTCAGCAATGTTGATAAAATACGTGCCATTGCCGCTGGCTTGGCACTCACCAATCCGCTCGAGTAGAGCAATCCCGAGCGTCGCCACAGTATTACTAGGCACTTGCAAAACAACTTTATTTGGGCACTACTTGGCTGCGAGCTTGAAGAAGTGGGGCTTTCTCAATTTGCTGCGCACGGACGTTGTGACCCGTTTGATGCGCTTCTCCATTGGCCAAGTTTCCAATTGAGGTTGCTGTGGCCACTCCAAGTGAGTGGCACGGTTCCCCGTCGCGTGTTACCATGGAAGCGCCTCACGTCCTCGGCGCTCTCATGTGCCAAGGCCAATGACGCAACTTGTCCAATGCACTCCTCATCGAGCTCAGTGGTGTTGAATAGGTAGCGCTTCAAGCTTTCCTTCTTCCCGCTAGATCCATTTGCGCAAGAATCTAGCGCACCTCATCAACTGCATCTTGCAACATGGCGGAGATGCGCGCACGCCGGGCCTTCACTGCCCCCCGTACAGCGGAAGCAACACTTGCTTCGTGCTGATGCTTCTCCCTTCGCATCCTTTGAGCCTCGCTTAATGCACGGCGCTCACGCATCTACAACAAACAGAGGACAACATAAGTGAGTCATAAGATATGATATTATCATGCCTTTAATTTAAAATACAAATGGCATACGGCTCTTTCTACCTGCGCACACTGCTTCTCAAAGGCAGCAATGAAGCCGTGGCGATCAGGCACCGCGCCTGCATCTTCCGCTGAGCGGCGATCTCCAGTTTCCTGCCGGAGCTCCTTCACGATGCCCTTCCAGTCAACATCATAACAAGGTGGCCGTCCGAGACTCTTGTTCTTGTACCTCATGAAGCTGAGGTTGTACTTGTACACGCCCTGAGTTGATGCGGCTGAGGCCTCCAATCTGGCGCTTGAGCTTGGAGAGCAAGCACTCAGTCCACATAGATGAATCAGACGCAATTCCGAGATATTCGTCATAGATGTCATCCAAAACTCGATGTACGCTGACACCCATACGAGCCATCCTCACATTGACTTCAACATCTGCCGCTGCGCCCAGCGGAATGGCATGGCTGGCTCTGTCAATGCTCTCCTTGATAGCCTCTTGCATGTTGGGGTGCTCCTTGAACCCCGGACCACGCATGCGTTTTGCGGTACTCAAGAGCGGTCCACTGAGGCACGCCAGCGGCGCAGTACTTGCAGTGGCGTGCGCACACCTAGCCAGTCAAGTGCCCACCACGCCTCATGTTCCCCATCCCGTCAACTGGGTCCCAATATCTGGCAAGTCGCGCAGTAATCCGAACAACGTACAAGTCCGCTGCGTGCTCCGTCAGGTAACGATGGTACAAGCGGAGCATGCGCTTGCATACCAGCTTGGTTGTTGCAAACAGGTCCATCCCCCCCCATGCCCTCCGTGAAGCGGAGCGGGTCTGGTTTTTCAGTCACGTCCAATATCGTGGCACAAGCTGGGTCATCACCACTCATCAATCCAGGATGCGGTTGCAGTAGCATGAGGGGCTGGTCAACGCTAGCTGCCATGGCTTCTGTGAGGGCGCTGCTCGCTGCGGCCATCTCCGTATCCGGCAGAGTGGATGCCTCAGTTGCGCCGTGGCGGGGGGGGCGGAGTCGTGCCACTATGCGCCGGAAGTGAGCATGCTCCAAAGAGCACTAACACCATCTGCATATTTGGCACCGGGGCGTCTGCGCCATCACGTGGACATTGGACAAGCTCTATTGATGTCGTTGCGCTCGATGGTATGACACCTTGCTCAATGGAAGCATCAAGGCGCCCCAACATGCTGTCCATGACCAAGAAGCTAAATTACCATCCATTGAATAGCGTCGTTATCAACGTACCCCACTTTAAAAGATACCCCACATACATTTGCAAAATACCAAGTAGTACTTTGTGTCTCCTTCTCTGTCACTCTCTCTGTCTCTCACATACAAAAGTACTCTCTTTCGCACACGCACCCTTATTCTATTTTCTTTCGCATACACGCACACACACTTATTCTTGACAAGCATATACACACACGCACGGACATTCTCTCATGCACATTCGTTGTTTAATCCACTCAATCACTTTTAACACACAAACACACAAACGTACACACACACACAGGCGCGCGCACTCACACACACAAATACACACACACACACACACACACACACACACACACACACACACACAAGCATCCAGGAAAAACTGCCGCTGCAGTTACCTGCATTTGGCGGCAAACGCACCCACACGCACAATGACATACGCACACACACGCGCGCGAGCGCGCGAGACTCTATTCTAATTTTGCAAGCGCTTGCGCACACTATTTCTTGTCAGAACACATGCTCACACATATCCCGCACTCAGCAGCGTACAATTTGACAATCTGTCTCACAGACGCGCATTCTTTTTCTCGATATCCCACACATGCATTCTTCATCCCTCTCTTCCTCTGAAACAATCATTTACATACATCCTTTCTCGCACAAATAAATAATCAATATTTCTACGTGCGAGCAAGAATCCAGCGCACCTGAGCAAAAGTATGCCGCTTCAGCATGGCGGAGATGCGCTTACGCTGTGCCTTCAATGCCTCCCTTACAGCGGAAGCAGCACTTGCTTCGTGTTGTTGCTTCTACCTTCGCATCCTCAGAGCCTTGCTAAATACCCGGCGCTCGCGCATCTACAGCAAAGAGGACAACACTAGTGAGACATCATAATGAGATGCCATTCGCCATATCATGCCATTGACTTTAAAATGCAAATGGCATACGGCTCTTTCTACCTCCGCATACTGCTTCTCAAAGGCAACAATTAAGCCGTGGCGATCAGGCACCGCGCGTGCATCTTTCGCTGAGCGGCGACTTCCGGTCTTAAAGAGAGGCCCCACATAAATTTGCAAAATTCAGAGTAATACTCTATACCTCCTTTTCTCTCTCCCTCTCTCACTGTCAATGGCACATACAAAAACAGTCTCTTTCGCACACGCACCTTTACCTTCATTTTCTCTCGCATACACACGCACACACATTCATTTTTGACAAGCATGTAAACACACACACACACACACACACACACACATACAAACACGCATTCTCTCAAGCACATTCTTCAACACACTCACTAACTTGAACACACACACGCACGCACACTTTCTCGCACGCGCAGCCGCGCACACACAAACACTCACACACACACACACACACACACACACACACACACACATACACAAACACGCAATCGCGCACTCACACACACATACACACACGCACACACGCGCACCAAATACCATTTTATTTTGCAAGCGCTTGTACACACTATTTCTTGTCAGCACATACGCTCACACAAATGCCGCACAGAGGAGCGCGCAATTTGACAATCTGCCTCACAGACGCGCATTAGTTTTTTCAATATTACACACACGCATTCCTCTTCTCTAGCTTCCTCTGAAACAAACATTTCCATATATTCTTTCACGCAAAAATTGATAATCAATATCTCTATCGCATACACCATACATGCTGACATCTCGCTCACACACACACACACACACACTCTTTCAAACACATTCTTTTTTAACACACTCACTCACTAGAACACACACACGCACGCACAGACACAGACACACACTTTCTCGCACGCGCAGCCGCGCCCGCACTGACACACACACACACACACGCACTCTCTCTCACACACACACACACACACACACACACACACACGCGCGCGCGCGCGCGCGCGCACACACATACGCACACACCCCGCGCGCGCGCCAAATACCATTATATTTTTGCAAGCGCTTGCACACACTATTTCTTGTCAGCACATACACTCACACAAATGCCGCACAGAGGAGCGCACAATTTGGCAATCTGTCTCACATGCGCGCATTCTATTTTTTATATCATACACACGCATTCCTCTTCTCTCTCTTCCTCTGAAATAAACACACACACACACACACACACACACACACACACATACACACACACAGGTTGTAGTTCGTTCGCGGATATGATCATAGACCTCTATTGGAGCTATTCACGTTATGCAGTTCCCAGCTAATAGGTATGTAAGACAGGACAACAGAACTTCCACAGGTGACGGGATAACATAAATTCATACCTGCTCAGCGCACACCGAAACCTCTTCCGCAAGCTTTGTTTTCTTTGTCCAGCTGCTCGTTTGCTAGGAGGGCATGCTCACCCAAGCGCTTGTGGAAACTCAGCTCCTGCCGCGTGCATGGCGCGCTGCCAGCTCCAACGGAAACCGCCGCATCCCTCACTGCGTTCCAGTGCGTTGACCGGCGCCACCCAAAGTTGGTCGTGCTTCCGCTGGATTTGGCCCAGCGACTACCTGAGGGGCGGGGGTGCCCCAGCACTCGCCGATGGAGGGGGATCCGCGAGCGAGCTTGTCATATCTCAGCAGTGCCAACGTCTTTCGACGCCGGGACGGTCCCGTTAGGACGGCGCTGGCCTATAGAGACGCATAGCACATAGCATCGTCACGCATCGTCGCGCCTTGCTGCACTTTTCGAAGTGCAATTACCGCCGAATCTCGTCCGCCTACGCGAAACACGCGCCTATGGCGCCAAAACTCACCTCCAAAACGCTTGATAATGTCTGGTAGCCCTCTATAGGAGACCTGAAGCAGCTATGGGCCTCAGGAAGTCGCTGTGGGTGCGGCGGGTTGGTTGAGACTGCGAATTGTGCCTTGTGGCTGTGCAGATGAGCGAAATAGGGGGCACCGGCCGCGTCCCGCGCCCATCGGGGTGCCTAATTAGGATACGTAATGTGGCGACCGGACCGACTACCATGTTGTTTTTAAATAACGACAGAGACGGTACAGGCACCACACAACAGGTGCTGTCAGACCGCGGTCAAGATCGTGCGTGGGGAGGGGCGGGACAAGAACATAGAAGATGAGGAGCGCACGAGGAGGTGCTCCCAAAACAGCCGTCGCCAGCCAGGTGTGTAGACGCCGGGGCAGTACAGCCGAGCATCTTCAGCCAGCGCGAGGCACACTGCGCGCCAGGCCACGTCGGAGCCGAGCAGCTGGTCACGCCAGGCCTTACACACGCAGGCCAAAGCGCCGATTTCACGGTAGCCGTAGTAAGGCAGCAGGATTCCGGAGGGGACCACCTCCGCGGTAGCTGTTGCGCAGTCACCTCCACTGGACGCCCTGATCGGCGACATGCTGTGTCGCTATGTCGATGCAGCTCCACTTCGAAGCGACTCTGAGTCTGAATCCGGTCCACGCAGTTTCCTGTCGCGTGTGACTGGTCCAACCTCGAGCAAGTGCTGGAGTGGTATTCTGGATCTCGATAGCTTGAAGACATATACGTACTACGTTTCAGTGCTCGCTGTGTTTATTGGCTGCTTTTGCAACGTCACTACCGAGTCGGGCGGGACTGTATACAACGGTGGTTGCGTCGCGGCAAAAAATCGTCGCTTGCTGTTCGTTTTCACAGCGCAGCAAACTCTTTGTCCAATTATCCAATTGCCCAGTCCATAAGTCTCTGAATCACCGTGATAGCCCTAGCATTGTTCTAGATAGTATTTGATTACAAGGGAAACAACTTGAGCACGGATGACAGGGAAAATCGTTAATATGTTATAACGCAACCTACAATCCTTTTACTTTACACAAGTAATCATGGTTACAAGAAGAACAAGATAAGCACGGATAGGGAAAATGGGAGGGGAAACAAAAGGGCAAGAGTGACAAGAGGATAACGGAATCCAAAGCACGGCAAAAGTGAGCACTACATTGTGCACAAACCTAGCGGATTAAACTAAGGAAACTCTTTGGCCACGCCTAGAATGCAACACGTAGAGGCGACAAGCGGCGCCTCACGCGCCGCTCGAGGAAGCACGGGGACGTGTGCAGCCCATGGCGCGGGTGAAGAGCGCCGTGGCAGGAGAAGGCGTCCCAGCCGAGGATGAAACGGCCTCCACGCCGTATGCGGCGGCGGACAAACCGCGCAAAGCGTTGTCCGCGTGAGTAACATGGACGACGAGAGAGACCTTTCGACTCCAGGAGGCCAATAACTTGCCCACAAGCATCCCTTTAGAGGCGGTTGCTTGCTTGGCTAGCTCCGTCAAGAAAGCCGTGGCGTGGCAGCCGAGAGTACCAAATTCCGTGATTGCAAAGGAAATGAAACATATGTCGGGGCGACTCCTCACCCTCTCCGAGTACTTATCGAACTTGGTCTTCTCAGTATGTGACGAGTACAGTCCTGCAACAGTACATTGCAGGACATTGTACATGTACTCGTTACGGATTCCAATTCGTGCTTTTCCATCGGACGGACGTATATTCGTGGGTACGTCGCTACTGCAATATTATAATGGTGTTGATGCTACAGTACGACTAATACCTCCCGGTACGTACAGATATGCATAATTAGTCTAACTAGCCAGAAGACGACGCGCCAGAACAAGCTCTTCAATGCAGAAGGAGCTGCGTCGTAATACCGAGGAAGCTGAAAGGCCATGTCCCGAGGACAGAAGGCGACGGTTGGACAGCACTAACGCCTGACACGTAAGCGAAGCTTGCAGGCGTAATTAGTCTGGGCTGAAACCTATTTAAGCCCAGTGCAGTAGAGGGAGGTGACAGAACCATTTAACAATTCCTTTGTTCAATTACAACATCTACTGCCCAAGTACAGCAGTGAAACATCTTTCATCAATTGCCTTTCGACAACAGCATTTTGCCATCTTGCAGCAACAAGACTAGACAGACTAGAACTGATTTGTGCTAGCGTTTAGCTTTCAGAGGCTAACCGCCACACTGGTTTCGGAGCTCTTTGGTCGACGCACGCTTTCGTTGCTAATTGATCTGCTCGACGTTGCTTGCTTGAGTTGAGATGGCTTCTCTCGGACCCGGACATTACGTCGTGTTGGTAATTCACGTTGGAGGAACTAAACCGTCGGATTTGAAGTTGGTGTTTCAGCGAGAGCCTCGTTCTGGTAAAACTTGGTTCCCAGCTGGCTCTGTCTTACCTAATGAAGAGCATGTCGACGCTGCTATTCGCGAGTTACATGAGGAGACCGGTCTTGCTTTGACATCGGAGGATTTGACGCTGTTGAGTGGTGAACCTGTTAACGTTACACTACCTCAAGGACGACAGCTCGTTTACGTGTACTCGGCTTCTATTCATGTCCTGTTTGCTACGAACAATTTACGTACACCTGCTCAGGTCGAGCAGGCTGTTTTGGCACAGTCGACAATTAATCCGGATGATACTTACGTCGTCCCGGAATCCATCAACATTGACGGTCTGACACTTACGCCCTCACAGACGGGGTTACTTCGTGCTAAGAAGCACAAGAGTGAATTACTTCACTTCGGTTACGTGACTCAGTGGGAATCTTTTTATCGAGCGATCACACAACATAATCCAGTCATGCATGACGACACGTCTATCCCGAGACAGTTCCACATGTACACCCGGTTTACGACGGTCGACTCTGGTTCTGTATGGCTACTGATTCGTGGACACATTAATCGACTTACTGGTGAAGGACCTACGGATTTACGAGTGGGAATGCCGATGCCTACCCACAACTTGGCTGGACTTTCTGTGACCCTCACGGAGACTCAGCGTAAGGCTGCAATTACTTCACCGTACCAGAATGGTCAGATACCCCATGTACTGGAGGATTGGCTTGAAGCACAGCCTCAGCGTTTTATTATGCTTGGAATTTCAGCTGACTCGTACGATGCAGTATTCTGGGTTACTTCACAGTTTGCTGGACACTTAGGTGGGTGGTGGTTGAACCGGAAAAATCAGCCTCCAATTCCATCTACCTACAACGAGCTTGTTACGGAGTTACGCAAGTCTACGTTTCTTCCGAATATTCAGGACGACGCAATTAACGCTTTGCTAAGCTTCACGCAGAGCAATACGATGAGTTACGCGGTTTACACTAAACAGTACAACGACTACTTACGTCGCTCTCGTCAAAACCTGACAGCTGAAGTACAGTGCGTACGCTTCATTAATGGCCTGGCGAACGATGCACTCAAGAAACTGGCTAAGTCACACCGAGCTCAACTTGGATACCAGACTACGCTAGTGGAGCTACAAAACTTTTTGAACAACGTGGTGACAGATTCGCCGGAACTGGGCAATGCGAGGTCTGCTGCTGGACCGTCTACTCAGCCTACACGCAAGCGCAATTTTGAGGACCCTCTCGAAGAGGCTGCTAACGTCTGGAAACGTAACAAAGGTGGCCGTGGACGTGGCCGCGGACGTGGACGTGGTGGTAACATTGGTGGTCGTGGAGGCAACAATGGTGGACGTGGTCAGACATCCGGCCGCGAAGATTTTAATTCACTCGCAAACGCAATGACAGCTGAGGAGCGTCAGCGACACATGGACGAAGGACTCTGCTTCAAGTGCCACAAGAAGGGACACCGCTTGTTCCAATGCCCGGAGTTCAAAGGCAAGGCACCGATGCAACCTAAGAAGCAATGATGGTGGCAAGGCTGTTCTACAAATGAACTGGAGCAGCCGGCTACATCTACTGTTCATTCTGAGACACTGTTAGCGACAGAGGTCGTCGACACACCTTCGACATCTCCATCGACTACAGTTGCGACACCTGTAACGCAAGTAGCAGGTCGTCGTCGTCAGACTAAGCAGAGACAAAGTCGTAAAACTGTAACCAGACGTTCAGTTGATTGGAAACTGGTTGACTCAGTCTTTGACCCTCTGCATGCACGATTCAACTTCACGTTGGAGGGATGTGCTGATGATGAAGGTCTTAACTCGCACGGTGACTTACCTCACTGTTCGCCGAGTGACTCGATTCTAGACAGAGACTTAACAGGAGAACGGGTGTTCATCAACCCACCCTGGGAGATAGCTGAGCGGATTGCGCAGCATTTTGAGAATTGTCGTCGAACATCTCCGACATCTACGATGGCTGTTTTTGTACTACCAAAGTGGGCGAAATTTACTCAGGTGACTAAGCACTGGAAACTTTTTCAAGAATTCCCAGCAAGGACACAGCTTTTTACACGTCAGTCACTGGACAACCCAGCGCAACAGGAGGTGGTTGCTCCAGCTCCTTGGCCTGTACAGCTGTGGTTAGTCGACGCAGATTGTGCGTTTAACGACTCACCGGAACTTATAGTACCTGATCTACCCGACTCGGTACCTGTACCAGCAGACGACTCGGACCAGTCCATCGCTACGCTGCAACAATTTTCTTCGCCAACTACAGCACTACTGACTGACCTCACGGAAGCTCGCCCGTTAATTCGAACTGAGCTGACTGTGAAAACTCATGATGGCGGACACCAAATTTCTGGATTAGTGGACTGCGCTGCGACACTTGATTTTGTGTCAGAGGACTTTGTACGACGCTTTGCTTTACAGACTCGGAAGTCTGCGAGTAAGACTCCAGTTCGACTCGCTAACGGACAACGAGTGACTTCTACGACAGTCTGTGACGTCACTTTTGAGCTGGCTCGACACGAATTTCAGCGGACTTTTTACGTTCTACGTGATTTACGCACAGCTGATTTAATCCTGGGTTTACCATGGCTTGATGACGAACATGCCTCTTTACAATTTGGTACAACCAGAGTTTTTAAGCTAATGGACGGCTCAGCAGTGGAGACTACACTTGAGGAACGACGCCCTGAGTGTCTACTCCTGTCGTCTACGAAAGTTCAGAAGCTGATGCGCAAGACGCGCCGCAGCAGGGGACGTCATGCTGAATTTTACGTCATTGAACTTACGTCAGCCGCCGAACAGTCGACAGATTTTCACACTGGAAAGGAACTAACGGCAGAACAACGTAACAACTTCCGGTCTATACTCTTCGATGACTTCCCGGAGTTACTGCAACCTGTCGACTCTCCACCTGTAAGCCGACAGTGGGACCATCCCATTGAAACAACTGGCCCGATGCGACGTCAACGTCTGAACCGACTGTCTCCAGCAGAACGCGCTGAGCTTAATCGACAGCTCAAAGACGCAGTAGAAGCTGGTCTGATCCGTCCCAGCTACAGTGAGTTTGGCTCGCCAATTCTTTTTGTGCGGAAAGCTGATGGCTCGCTACGTCTGTGCATTGACTACCGTGGTCTTAACGAGGTTACGCGTAAGGACGCCTACCCACTTCCGAGAGTGGATGACACATTGGACGAACTTAAGGACGCGAATTTTTACACACACCTCGACCTCGCTTCTGGATTCTGGCAAGTTCGAGTGCGTGATCAGGACGTTCATAAGACGGCTTTTCAGACCCGTGATGGCTTAATGGAATGGGTCGCCATGCCGTTTGGGCTGTGTAATGCACCAGCTACATTTCAGAGGATGATGAACGACATTCTTCGCGACTTTTTACATAAGTTCGTGACAATCTACCTGGATGACGTCTGTATATATAGCCGGACACTGGAGGAGCACCTGCAGCATCTACGTCTGGTGCTACAGCGATTTAAGGAGGAAGGGCTGAAATTACGCCTTAAGAAATGCTTCTTCGGATTGCAAGAAATGGAGTATCTGGGCTACACTGTGTCAACCGGGAAAATTTCGGTTTCCACAAAGAAAGTCGAGGCCGTTGCAGACTGGCCAGTGCCCAAGACGCAGAAGGAGGTTCGCAGTTTCGTTCAGTTCTGCAACTTCTATGCGAGATTTATACACCATTTTAGCGACCTTACGGCTCCATTGACGGACTTACTGCGGAAGTCCCAGCCACAGAAGGTTACGCTGACGCCTGCCTGTTTGGAAGCCTTTGAGACTCTCAAGTTACGGCTCATTTCCGCGCCATGCCTGATCCTTCCGGAGGTCGGCTCGGACGCGACGTTCACCGTGGCTACAGATGCTTCAACAGTGGGGATTGCAGCAGTCATGTTGCAAGACCAAGGAGGCGGTCTTCAACCAGTCTCTTACTGGGCGCGTAAGTTGAATCCAGCTGAGCGTGGTAACACTTACTCTGCGTACGACTTAGAAGCTTTGGCCGTATGCGAAGCTGTCAAGCATTGGAGGTGCTATCTTGAAGGCTGTTCTAAGTTCCTTGTCGTAACAGACCACGACACACTGCGACATCTGCTCAGGCAACCGAACAACAGGCTGAACAAGCGGCAAGCAAGATACCTGCGGGATTTGCAACCGTTTGTGGGCTCGATGACACTTGCATATCGCAAGGGAGCTTTGAACGAAGCCGACCCGTTAAGCCGGCGTCCAGACTTCGTACCTCAGGCCACAGTACCCTTATTTTGGGATGGCGAGGTTCCGTCAGATCGAGAATTACGACGGAAGTCCCAGCTGCTGTTTGAAGACGCACAGTTAAATTTACTGACTGTTGAAGCGTTGCAGCTCAGCCCTGAGTTCGCTGATCTCATTCGCGAGGGGTTCTCACAGGATTCGTTTTATGGGGACGATGGTGAGTGGACAAGAGACAGCCGGATAGAAGCCAGAGATGGGTACTTTTGGCGTCTCAATCGCCTCTGTATTCCACAAAACTCTGAGCTCCGACTGAGATTGATCACAGAGCTGCACGAAAGTTCGTCAGCTCGTCACAGAGGAGTTGCTAGCACTCTTGCTAAGGCACTCGACAGATTCTGGTGGAAACGAATCCGCCAAGACGTGAAAGATTTTTGTGAACGCTGCGTCGTGTGCCGACGAGCGAAGATTCGACCGCAGATGGCTGCGACTCTTTACCCATTACCTGTTCCACCCAGACCGTGGCACACAGTTGGTCTTGACTACCTGACACACTTGCCTGAGAGCAATGGCTTTAACAGTGTGCTGATTGTAGTGGACCATCTAACTCGAATGGCCCATTTTCTGCCATGTACAGAGTCGATTACTGCCGAAGAAACTGCAACTTTGTTTTTACAGGGAATCTACCGCTTACATGGACTTCCCCGTGTGCTAATCAGCGACCGTGATCCGAAATTTGTCAGCGCCTTCTGGCAGACTCTTTGGAGACGCCTTGGAACGCGTCTGAACATGTCTACCAGCCGACACCCAGAAACAGACGGACTCACAGAGCGCGTGAACAGCACGTTTCAGCAGCTTCTTCGTTGCTTCTGTTGCTATGATGGCTCTGATTGGTCGACACTTTTACCGCAAGTGGAGTTTGCGTACAATGCTTCGCGTGCACTCGGAATTGAGCACACACCGTTCGAGGCTAACTTTGGTTTCTCTCCTGAGGAGCCTCCTGACCTGCTCTTCAGCATGCGACCATCGATACCAATTTCCCAAGACGCAACAGAACGGTTAAAATTGTTACAGGAGGTGCACACTCTGGTACGCTCAGTATTACAGCTACATAAGGACGAGATGCAGGCACGCACAGAACCGTCTACGGCGCCACATTTTGCTAAGGGAGACAAGGTGTCAGTCGTCACAGCAAACCTTTTTCTTCGAGGACAACCGAACAAGAAACTCAGAGACAGACAGCTCGGACCTTTTTCAGTGGAGGAGCAGATTGGAAAACACAGTTACAGATTGAAATTACCAGCGACAGTACGCTTACATCCTGTGTTCCATGTTAACAACTTACGACCCTGCTCTACCGCTTCGCTACGACCAGCTGTTCCTGTGATTGTACCTGAAGGAGACGATGAGGAGTTTGACGTTTCGCACATATCTGCTGTGTGCATCAAGTCTCTACCTGGACGACGAGGCAAATATTTGCTCTTCATGACGCACTTCAGTGATGACGACATTCCACCTGTCTGGCACCGGTTGAACGAGGTGCATCGAACAATTGCGTTACAAGAATTCTTGGAGACGCCCCAATGGCGCAAGTTCGCCAAGACTCACGCCTACATTGATTTCATGCACGCTTTCCCATCGCGCATTCCTGAGTCCCAGTAACTGCTTCAGTAAAGGAGCCAAGAACCACGGAGGTCTGCCTCGCGGCGGCCTCATTGATCTGTCAAGAGGGGGAGGGTACGAGTGTGACGAGTACAGTCCTGCAACAGTACATTGCAGGACATTGTACAGGTACTCGTTACGGATTCCAATTCGTGCTTTTCCATCGGACGGACGTATATTCGTGGGTACGTCGCTACTGCAATATTATAATGGTGCTGATGCTACAGTACGACTAATACCTCCCGGTACGTACAGATATGCATAATTAGTCTAACTAGCCAGAAGACGACGCGCCAGAACAAGCTCTTCAATGCAGAAGGAGCTGCGTCGTAATACCGAGGAAGTTGAAAGGCCATGTCCCGAGGACAGAAGGCGACGGTTGGACAGCACTAACGCCTGACACGTAAGCGAAGCTTGCAGGCGTAATTAGTCTGGGCTGAAACCTATTTAAGCCCAGTGCAGTAGAGGGAGGTGACATAACCATTTAACAATTCCTTTGTTCAATTACAACATCTACTGCCCAAGTACAGCAGTGAAACATCTTTCATCAATTGCCTTTCGACAACAGCATTTTGCCATCTTGCAGCAACAAGACTAGACAGACTAGAACTGATTTGTGCTAGCGTTTAGCTTTCAGAGGCTAACCGCCACAAGTATGGCGGAGAGCGACTTCGGAAGACGAGGGGCTAGAAACGCCGAACAAACCGGAAAGTACGGCATCAAGGGCAAGTTTTGAGCCTCGGATGCCGTGACAGTGCAAGACACCCACATCCGCGGGGAGGCCGTCGTTGCCGTTGGGGAGTTGAACTAACATCGTGGGATCTGTGAGAACCTTGACGCCAACCCCGAGTACGCCACGAACCTCGGAGACGATTTCCGCAAGGGCCGTCACTAACCAAGAGTGAGGGGTGTGGACCGAAGCATCTCCACCGCATCGAGCCAAATTGTAAGCAAACGCATTGGCCCACGCATCGTCCGACATGTCAACACCCGCCGACGCGAACGCGCCCCTCATACCTTGAACCGAGAGATGGCAAGAAGCACAAGCAGTGGGAGAGCGTAGAGTAGAGAGGATGCGAGATGAGGGTAGGCCGAAGATGCGACATACCGCGACGCGGAAAACTGCGTCGTAGTGCTCAAGGAACTTGTCACGGTGTTGTAAGTAATACCGCATACGTATTAGTTGCAGATAGCTACTGTAAGCTACTCTAGATATGATTAGTACATGTCTAGATCGGACATACCGATAAACTGTTTGACTCGGTACAGAGCTGTCGCTAGGCTACAGCTTTCTCACTTCTGTTGTCCCGACACCACGCATGTAGGCTGGTTGTCGCCGTAATTGTTCCGTTTGCGGGACTGTGACAGTAACTACGTTTGCGTAAGTTATCTTCCACACTAACTGTGTTTGCATGGTTCAATAGGTTATGGGCCCTCGCCTCACGTCACTCACGCGCGACAACCTGGTTCGGCGAGCTGCGATCGACAGCTCTCCCGCAGAAGGCAAGTTTATCTAGACACCTAGTACTTTCAGCTTGTAGTCGGCGGTATCGCCAGTATAAACTGCAATTTAAAACCCGCCACCACCCCTCTTAAGTCAGCCAATCGACGGAGATAGCCAGCCACCCACACCGATGCACTCGTCGTGTGTGGACAGGGTGCACAGAGGTCCAAGCTGGAGAACGGGGGGGCGCACCATCGGGTGAATTCGCGTCCACAGGTTGCACGCCAGCCGTAGCTTACCTTTTTTATTTTAATATTATCTTAGCGACTCAGCCGCCAGCGCAGCGCTCCACCTCTCCTGGCCTTGGCCTCGACTTGTGCCCCACACTGGGTGGAGGATACAGAGAAGGTGCTATGAGACACCCCGGGGCTACAAGCCGAGGGGTCGGCGGGCATCAGGCCGTCTCTTTGAAACCGTTGTTAGGCACGAGTCCGGCTAGCGGTTTTTACCGCTGCCTGTTTTTTATTCAGCTCTTTCTTTTTCGCCCTCTGTCGAAATGGCGCCGAAAACTCCGCATGTTTCACCTGTTGATTCCCCTGACCCAGGCTCTCAGCAGAGCAATGTCGATACCAACCAGGGTGTTCTCGCGCTGCTCATTGAGCAACTGACGCGCCTTGAAGCGGACCTCGACTCGCGGTCGGCCGCCATTGCTGCTCTTCCTTCTGCGGGTGCTACTCCGCACCCCCCTGTCCCTCAGCGCCGCCACGATGCTCAGCTCGGACACTTTCGGGACAACCACGTCGTGCACACCCTACCCCTGCTTGTGCATCCCCAGCCTGGCTACGCCCCACAGGACGCACAGTCAGCCTTGCCTGCTACTACCGCTGCAGCTCATGTTGGCGACCCCGCCGTCGCACAGCGCCGTCCCGATGCGCACCGCGAGCCCTCGCGTCCCGAACTCGTAGGTGAACACTTGCAACCACCCCCCCAATACCCCCCCGCTGATTCTGCCCTACACCGCGACCCCTCGCGTCACGACATCGCGATTGAACAAACCCCGCCACCCCCCCCTACCCTACCGTTGGATATGCCCCTCACCACCCCATACCTCTCATCCCGGAGGCGCCCTCTCACGGCGTCCCCCCCTCCCGTGACCACCCGCATTCGTACGCCCCGCCGCCTCCCATGGCCGGCCGCTCTCCCTTTCCCGGTGGCCCACCTCTTCTCTTCCATGGACAACATTCTTCCCCAGCCCAGCGTGGCGACCACACCCCCCGTGGCCGTCGTCGCCCCACCGTTGACCCCATAGTCATCGGGCGACCGACACACGCAACCCCCGACTTTGACCCAGACGTCCACCCCAGTCTCTTGGGCAGCCCCCACTACGCCCCCGTCTGCACGCGCCCCGCTCTCTCCACGGTCTTGCGCATCCTTGGCTCCGCCCAAGCCTCACCCACGGAGGCACATTGGCGCGCTCTGCAAAAGGTCCTCCGCTCCCTTCATGGCACCATCCACATGCGCCTGACGTTGAGGGGGGGCATGGACCACAGCCTCCAACTCACAGGCTTTGCCGACGCTGACATGCTCACCAAACTCCTCCCAAGACATGCACCGGCAAGACACCGAAGTGCGATCATTGGAGGACATGACCCAATGCAACGCTTCATCCCGTAGCTACCTGCAGGGGGAGTGTTGTAAGTAATACCGCATACGTATTAGTTGCAGATAGCTACTGTAAGCTACTCTAGATATGATTAGTACATGTCTAGATCGGACATACCGATAAACTGTTTGACTCGGTACATAGCTGTCGCTAGGCTACAGCTCTCTCACTTCTGTTGTCCCGACACCACGCATGTAGGCTGGTTGTCGCCGTAATTGTTCCGTTTGCGGGACTGTGACTGTAACTACGTTTGCGTAAGTTATCTTCCACACTAACTGTGTTTGGATGGTTCAATACACGGAGCTCGCCCAAGCGACCCGAAGTAGGCGGGTCCGAAGCCAAAATCGCAAGGGCTCCGTGGCCGAGACGAGATACAAAACGCCTAGACTCCGGCCGAGCGCGGTTGGAAAACGTGGGAGCGAGCTTCGCGAAGCGAAGCAAGTTCATGCGCTCACTAATGTTGGCTTGTGGCATTGGAAAGATGTCCGTGGCAAACGCAAAAAGGGGTACGAGCGAGGGCAGGCCATCAAGGGACCGAGTAATTTGCTCGTTGTTTGATCGGGCTTCGGCTACGCAGCCTGCGCGAGCCACCGTTGGACGCTGCGGTTGAAGCATCGCTAAGGCTGTGGTTATCAAGGGTTCGGACTCGGCGAGAGCGTGAGAACCGCACGCGGCGTCTAAGCGCGCCCACGACGAAGCGAGTTCTAACGACCACATGGGTTCTTTGTCGCCGTCGTCTCCGTCCGGTGTACCATGCCTTCAGGACACCGTTGTGGTCATAGCATTCGCTAACCGCCCATACATGGTCGGCTCCATCGGAACTTCGTCTTGGGAATCCCCGCGCACGCGAGCATCTTGTGTTGTAAGGAAACGGATAGCTGAGCCAACTGCCAAACCGGCCGCTCCGACATGGGCCGCATTCGCCAAGGCAACCAAGTCCCCCGCCCCCATGCCTCCGAAACGTATGGGAAGAGACATCTCGGAGCGAGTGTTGCGGGGTAGGCTAGCTGCAAGAAGGCCCAATAGCTCAGCTAGATTCCGTACCTTCGCCGAACAAAATATGTAAGTAATAGTACTTGTACATCGATACGTCAATAGTAAGTAAATCAAATTTATTTGTAAGTCGTCTGCTAACCTCCTACTATAGGATACGGCTATGCTTTGGCGCAGAAGAAGGATTGCGCCGACAAATAGGTGGGGGGGATTTTAGCATCACCGAATGGGCGGATAGTAGTGGGGACCTGGTTACTACTTTTCTCACAAGTGTTAGCTACGATATGTACAAGCAAGGCGGGCACAATCTGAGTCTGTTGATATTGCAAACGGGACAACGGTAATTTCGGAAGTGAGTACATGCTGGGCGGTTCGAGTGATGGTTGCGACGGTGACGACGAGTATGAGCTTGTCGAGTTTGGCGTGTGATGGGTTGTTCGCCGAATGTTTGAGTCAGAAAGAAGGATGGGGAAATGCAAGCAAGAAGTACGATGATGCGCATTGCGCAAGGAGTTCCGATTATTGTTGGTTGAAATGGCGCTGCTACTTCCCCGTCGCTTTGTCCCGCTAATTTCAAACCACTGAAATATTTTTTTATTTCACTTAGGATTGACCATCAGTCCCACGTCTTCCCAACTCTTCAACATAGAGCTCCGCTTATATTTTGTGTTCCTTTGCATGGTACGTCTCCGCAAGCAAGCGCTGCCATACCGGGCATAGCAACTCCACATGTATGGTTGGAGTGACTTGCGATAGACATTCGTTGTCTCATGCGGAGTTTGATTCAAGTAGTCTACCTTGCAACATGACCTGCAGTAGTGCGTGTGTATCGTGCGAATAATACTAGTAATAATAATGATGGCAAAGGTTAATGAAGGTGGTTCACGTGCGTTGCATTAATAACAAGAATATGTTGTCTTCGTCATTGTTGAATTTGGTATATCATACGTATAATGTAGAATATACTAAACATGCGCGATGTTCATTTGAGAGGTGTATGTGACAATTGTATATCTAGTGCGTGGCCCATGTGGTCGAACATGTGGAAGTAGCTACTCAACACACTTTGAAAACAGAAAGAATGAGTCCATTCCCATGTGCTCATCATACAACAAGCCATGATCACGAAAACCGCATGTTGTATCGCCGACCCTAGGATTACTCGAACAATTAAATAAAGAAAATCCAAAGTACGTAATATGCAAAACATGGCATGTCCAAGAATCAAGGCTAGGCTGCATACCCACCTACGTCGGATTGTTGAAGAGCCGGGGGGCTCATTTATGTCTCGATTCGCGTTTGATTGAGTTAAAGAAAGGATTCAAGTATTATATATTGAACGATCACGATTAATTTGAACACTATAGAAATACATCGGGTTCTAGGGCAATGGGGTTGCCACGACGGTCCAAGTCGCAATTAGCAAAAGGCGTGTCACCCATTGTATGGGCGTCAGCCCAAAGCTAGAGCATGCCCCTTCCCCATGCGCACCGAATCATAATTGTACCCCACCTTCCACCGTTTGCAAGAGCACAAGTCATGCAATGGCATATATGCTCTTGTAGCCCAGCAAATTATATCGAACATTTTTGGCACCAAGAGTGTAACAACGCTCTTAACATATCTACATCCAATTGAAAGTGTAACTGAAATTGTATTACAACAATATCAACAAGCGGGACTGACTCTTGTCTAACGGCCATTAATACTCTGCCATCTAGGACACTTAGGAGAACGATTAGGCTGGGTACTCTTCGACCATGTACACCTATCGACACGCCTATCTGCAATGTGTGACGACGTTCCTTGGAGGTTAAACAATTGTAAGCAACGGTAGTAACTGCCACAGCCCCCCCCCCGCCTAGTAAGCAATAACAACAGAAATAATTTCGTAATCAAGAATGGTAGATCTAAAAATAAATCCACTTGTCAAGAATGCAAAATGAAAGTTGCTGCTCGACCTTCACGATGCACGGCATGCTCCCGCCGAACCGGGGTGCCGACCGGCCTAGGCCGATCGGCATTCGAGAGGGTCGACGGGCCAGCATAATCTAGCTCCCGCATGACTTCGGTCTTGCTGGAGAAACGAGGGAAAGGCTAGCGAAAAAAACCTCCTCACGCGGTCGCTCGTCGATCCCGCCGTCGCATCCCGTAAGCCCAGCCCCAAGTTCGTAGCCGCTCCTCCCGTCGCGACTTCCCTCCTAGTCGAGGTCCCCCGCCACCTCGAGGGCAGGTGGGGGGGGCAAGACAGCCAGTCAGAAAAAGTTAGCGCTCCTACCGCCGCGCTGAATAGTTTTCCTTGCCTTTTTCCCGGCTTTTTCTGTGATGGTGCCCGGGTGCATGTCTGGAAATTCAGCCAACGATGAAACCCTCCACCCACCGTTTGCGTGGCCATCGAGCACCCTTGTTTCGAGTGTGAGCCTCCACGCGTATCCGGGCTCGCACTATCTAATATTAGGTGTGCCTAGCGACAGTGGGTGGAGGGGGAGTAGTGCGCGGTCGCAATGGCCGAATCCAACAAGGCCGCGGGGTGCGGAAATTATTCAAAGCCTCCGTACCGGATTTTCCGGCGGCGGCTGATCCTCAAGAACACCCCGCCGCAAGACCTCGCCGCTCCTCCCGTCGCGACAGTCCTCTTCGTTGTTGGTGTCGTGCTCCCCCCTTTCGGCCATCTCGACGTGAGCATGCTTGTCGACGTCGAGCGAACGCCATACCCTAGCAATGCTTCCCGGCTTTCCGCCGACAGCTCAAGCACCCGCGTCCCACCGTTGATCCGTCCGTTACCCCCCCCCCCCCCCCCCGCCACCACACACTCTTGAAGATACAGGCCCCACCCCCCATACATAAACCTTAAAACCCACCCCCCATACATATCTTACTAGCAATTGGTATTGAAAAAACATATCGGACGGCCCGACCGGGAGATCTTGGCTCCGCTAGCATACATATATCATTTTCTAATAGCCCTCCGTACATGGCTTTCCCGACAGCTGCGAATCGCGCGGATCGCAATGTCGGCCATCTTAGCCCCCTACCGTGCCAAGCATGGCACGGCTACGGGGTTTCCAGCGCCCACCACGGGGAGGTGAGGGGATGCCGCGACGGACCTCCGAGTGCACCCCCCTCCGGGGCCGCCGCCGCTGCGCCTACCTACATCCAACTCATGTTCGGCCATTTGTGCCACGATGTCGATAACACCGATTTTCACTCCACCGCATACGTACAATTCATGCATTTGACATAGTCGGCTCTATTGACATTACTTTGTATGATACATAAGTTGTTACTCATTAATGTTGGTATCCAATTATCCGGTACGAGTGTTGCAATGATGGAACTGACGTGAGTAAGTACACATAGATAATAGTCTTGTAGCCAAATTTGAGTCATAACATTGGCACGTTACTTAGCACAAGGTATGATCTACGGGCTTTGAAAAGTGGTTGGCGTGTGCTCACCATGTGGAGGGTGCGTGTTTCTGATATGGACACTGAGACGTGCCTTGAAATATAAATCAGCGAGGCCCTTCTAAAGATACAATGACGTTATGCGCCCGCCGGTGGCGAAGCGGCGGAGGCCCCAGAGGGGGGTGCACTCGAATGCCCGTCGGCACGGGTAGTGGCAGTTGTGATCCATCGTATCTGCAACTCTCGGAAAGCCTTGAGCGGAGGGTTTTTGAATTTATTATGATCCGTACTCCCACACGAAGATCTCCCGCTCGACCTGTCCGATATGATTTTTCCGCGACTGAATAGTCACATATACTCTCCCGATAAGGAGGCAAGCCGGTGCATGTTGAACATTTTTGGCGAGGAGGGTACGGGCGGATAAGCGGTGGGACGCGGGTGTAGGAGCTGGCGGCGGAATGCCGGGAAGCAGCGCCAAGGTAGGGCGCTCGCTCGATGTCGACCAACGCTCTTAAGGCCGAGCATACCCATCCATGGGCGTGGAACTCGACTCCGGCAGCGAGGAGGACATTCGCAGCGAGAGGAGCCGCATGGTCAGGCGGCGCTGATTTTAGATCGGCCGCCGCCGGAAAGACCGTGTAAGGAGGGTTGCGATTAAAAAGTCCGTACTCGGCACCTTTGAGGTCGGAGCCCGGATCTGACTTTCCCACCAAACCTATCCCCTCGTCGGTACCCATCATCGATAGAGGTGCATTCGGCGGGGTGCAGGGGATACCGAGAAATACACATGCTAAATAGGCGACCCTTAGCAACGTAAACCACAAGGGAAGGGTACGAGCGGTAGAGTACGGATGAGCCGGTTCCGGAAATACTTGGAAGCCGACCGGGACATGACAGACGCAACACGAGGAGCGACAAACGGCGAGCAATTGTGGCTACGTTGTTCTCCCCGCATGTCCGGAAGGGGGGGAGCCCATGCTAAGTGGAAAGCTGAGACGGGAGGAGCGGCTATTATCTCGGACGAGGGTGTGAGTGGACCGAGTCTAAGGCCTCGACGACCTTAGCGAGGGGGTTTCGCATGCCTTTCCCTCCCATCTTCGGCACGACTAGAATCGCAGAGGAGCCTACGTCAAGCAAGCCCAACTTGACCATCACAAGCTTACCAACTAGGATGATGAGCGCCCTCGAGCGGTGGGAGCGGGCCACGCATCGTGGAGATAGCGACATAATTTTTTCATATTTTTTTCTTAGCGACATACACTCCTCCACAAAAGTCCGGACATGCATTATGTTAAGCATAAGCTAGTCAAGAACACGCTCCCCTCTCACCACGTCAAGCACGACGATACCCGAGTACCACCCAATTGTAGGAGAGCCGAGAAGCGAGCAGTAAGCCGCCATCCGGGGTGGTTAGACCTCAGCTTAAAGCGGGTGTTGTCGGTGGAGTTTGTCGAATTAAGCCCATAAACTCCCGGGAAATTGTCTAACCTACACACGACATTCTGAGCGCCACGCTTGGGCATTGCTCAAGCGTTCATACCAAGCTGCATACATCTTTGTGTTCCACATAACCGTATTTTTGGGGGCTTTTTGGAGGAGGTTTGGAGGCGTGGGTGCCGTGTTCAATGCGCGAGGTTTGGTTTGCGGGTGTGTGAATAGAGCACGGAAGTTCACGCCGCTGGCACGGGTGATGTTTTGGAAAGCAAGCGAGCAAAAACGCACATGACGCAGGTTTGGATAAACACTGCACGCTGTAAACATGCGAGGGCGATTGGCTTAGGGGAGGGGCGAGGTCCAACTTGGCCGTTAAGGACGCATCGCGTTGACGGTGGTGTTTGGAATGCTTGGGTATGTGCTTGTGCCAAACACACCCTCCCCACGCGTGGCACGCGTCGGGAATTAGACTCGGAGGTCAATAGGAATGAAGAATTGGTAGACATATATCGACAAACCCCGCACAAATCGTCTCAGGAGGTGAGCCGACTTGGATGGGTGTTACTTGGCACTGCGGCTCAGCTGTGCCGGAATATTTTGCAAATTAAAATAATTCATAACAACTCGATTTGTGGGAGTTTGAACTTTAGAGTAGATGCGTTCAACGCACATTGAGCATACGCATGCAACGGTACCTGTTACAATAAGTTTTGACTATAAATAAGTAAGTCATGATCGCTTGAACATTGTGGCCAAAAGCGGCTTGCCCTTGGGTTGTGCGCATATCGGTGGTAAGTCTACATACGCGATTTCTTGCGTTTCCCCCACAGCGGCCTGCCCAACACCTCCTCCCTCCGTCGTCTATGCATTACATTTGCGCGACCATCGCATCAGCGTTCATATTGCGGCGTTGTGCGCCCGTTACTCTTTTCGTCTACCAAGCACGGCGCCTGTTTGAAAGAGCGTGCCGCACGGGTGCGGGCGCGATAACCCCAAGTACACATGCCCGGCAGTGTTCGAAGTCGCCCCTCGCAGTCGTCGGTGCATTCCATTTTGCGCGCAAAAGCATTGCCTGGGGTTTGGATTGGGGGGGATGGAGGAGAGCTGAATATCGGGGAGGGAGTTGAGGTCGAGGGGAGTGTCGTCGTCGACTTCTACCATGAGGAAGTCGGAGGTCTCGAGGGGCCACTGGTTGGAGACGTTGCAGTCTTTGAGGTGGCGGGTCCATTGGAGGAGGAGGGCAGGGGGATTGCGGTATAAGATGTTGTTTTTGGTGAGATTGAGAGGTGGTGGGGAGGGGGTGACGTTGAAAACTGGGTCCGAAAGGCGGCCCCTACCAAAGGTGGAGTAGTGGTGGGAGGTGATGGTGAAAGTGCGTGTGGACTGGGTGTGCGCGCCTTTGTGAATGAATGTGTGATGGAGGGGGATTGTGACTGTGCCGTTGGTGGAGATGAGGATGCAATACATTGCCCTGGTGAGGAAAATTTGGATGCTGGTGGTGATGGTGGGGGAGGGGGAGGGGTGGGAGCGGTAGTATGAGCCATATGGAAATTTCTGGAGGGTTGTGTAATGATTGAGGTCGAGGGATGTGTGGGGGGGGGAGGTTGAGGGGATGTGGTGTGTTGTGAATTCATTTGCTATTTGGTTGAGCAGGGTGACTAACCATTGTGCGGATGGAATGACGCCGTCAGCGTTGATGCAAGGGAGGGAGAGGGATTGGCGTGACTAGATGAGGACCGGAGTAAGGCAGGTGGCCGCCCAAGAGGTGCCTGGGACGTGTCCATTGACTGGGGGTGGTGTGATGGTGATGGTGTGAAGATGGTGGTTGGGGGATCGTGCCATGCAGCTCCATGCTCGGGCCATCACATGATTTTCTCAGCTCGTGCTTGATCGCTTGAAGTTGTGTAACAAATTGGTCATACTTATCATGCTCCTCCTACATCATGATCTTCACGCCGTTATGGATGTTGATAAAGCCCCAACCTTCCAACACGAATCCACTTGCATAAACCATGTTCAGCACGGGCTTAAGGATGGCAAGCACAGCTCCTTGATGACCCATCTTCAAGGCCACACTTCCGTCAAATGGTCTTCAAAATCAATAGCACGAAAAATTCAGTGAATAAAACAGAACAGCCCCGTGTTATTGTGTAGGGAACGTTAAACGCGTATTTGTGGTATGTTGAGTAGCCTAGCAACTCACCGCAAAACTGGATGACGATAACCTTGCTTGGCGGTAGTTGCTGAGTAGGGAACTGTACTTGCCTGCAACGATGTACCTAAATCACGTCGGCAATGGCCCTCTTACCGTCGTCTGACAATTGTAACCCCGTCAACTCGGCGACTCGAGACTCCCTCTGCCAAGCGTCATTTTTGCTCGGCAACAATGGACCTCGCGTGCCGTACGGCGCAGCAAGACTACCTTGTGCTCACCGGTCTCTTCGTTCCACCTCTTCCCTAAATACGTATATATCAAATCATGGTAGCGACGCCAAGTGATCTTGCACGTTACCCCGACAAAAGAGGCCCGCGCGACTGTCCAATGCTCACGCAGTGCGTCCACCACACTCTGCTCGACAGCGGTATATTGTCCACGCTCATTGCACACGTACTCGAGTATGTCCGGAAACTCGTTAAAGAAGCAGTTTACAAGGTGCACGACCGTTGCATCCTCGATACCAACCTCGCAACCTTTGTCTAGGTATTGCTTGAGTTTCGCTACTTCGCGGCATTCAAAGCCACGGTAGTCGGCTCCCTTCCTAGCCGGTGGTGCGCTGATGCGCTTCGCCAGCGGACAGAGGTCTCCGAAGGCACGGCGCGCCATACGTGCCTTTGCATCCATGGCTTTTGCCCTACGCTTAGCCGCACTTAGGCTACCACTCGAGTGCATGGACTTCAATTTACGAACAGTGCGACCCACCGAGTCGCATTGATTACACACCTTCGCGAGCTGCGTTGCATGCGCAATATCCGACTCGACTGCCGCCGCGCGTGACTCTTTAATGAGCACCTTCAAACTGCGCGACCGTTCTCTCTCCGATTCGAATTAATACTACAAATAGTCAGCTTGATTCTTTAGCTTGTCGATATTCTTTTTTAAGCGTCCCACCTCAGCTCGGATTGTCGTTAGCTTTGCGGCTGGTTGCTGATGCGTACTCGCCGCAACATAATCATGCTCCGCTTGCTCTCGCGCGGTTGCCTCCGCCGCTTTCGCCCGTTGCTCCTGAGCTTTCGTCCGTTGCTTACGTTGGAACCTAACTCTATCCGTGCGTTTCCTGAAGCCCGTCGAGCTCGTCGGGCATTGCGCCGGCCGATTTTGGAAAAAGTGACTAATGGCGGCATGATGCGCCATCATGAACATCAACAACATCCCCTTTTCAAACTCGAATTCAAACCACGACCGGTCAGCTCGAGCGCGTAAAGACCACTAGTGCCTCGGGGATATGTGTATGATAAGTACTACATTTGTATGACTAATCATACACCAGAGTCTCGTAAAAAGCTGATTACCCCCACGCGAGGAAAAGTTAGTACTTTGTCAAACTTCAGGGGCGTGTACCCCAAAGTGTCCTTAGCTTAACTCCGTCGGCTCACGACCCAGGAAGGGGCGGAATCTGTTCGAACGGCTGATTTGGTCTGATCGCTTGTCGGCATACATCACCACAACCACGAAAACGACCGTGAGGCGAAAGGCATCTTTCTCTACCCGCATATACTCCCTTTTACATCTGAAGGTGGTGCGTCACGACAAGAACGGTACCAAAGCTATGGGACGGTCGGCGCGTCTGTCGGCTACTGTGTGGGGTGGTCAATTGCGTCGACATGCCGCTAGAACACGATCCCGCACGCAACTTTTACGCTAAACTAGACAAAGCTGGTAGTGCAACTCCCAGACCCACACATATCATCCACACAAAATGCGTTGCAGTGCGAATGCCCTTTCAATCCCCCCGACTAGCTATGCAAGTTCCATGTGCACTTACGGACGATGCGTTACTCGTACCATTTATTACAGAGTGTCGGTAGCGAGTGATACCGGTCCGCGAACTATCGAACTCACACTACCGAACTACCTTATATGGTGGGGTGCTTTCGCTAGCTATAGTTCGAACTTAATGTCACGGCCTACAAACGCAGAAAGCATACCCGACCACACCAACGACGACCTCGTTATGGAGCCTCGTTATGGCGAGTCTTCCGATGACGAGGGCGACCACGGTCCAAGAAAAACACCGTATCGGATCCCCGAGACGGCTATCTCCTTGACGTAGCGATGCTCCCACCTGTGCTGAAAGTCACCGTTGCAGTATGCAACCCAAACATATTAGCGATGTGGGAGGTGTTGAGAATAAGTGCTGTGGCGATAATGCCTAATTGGAATGCGTGCTGCTCTATATGTAATGGTGAGGGGGGCGGGGGGGGGGGGGGGGGGAGGGGGGAGAGCCTACATGTGACAAACGGACGAGTAGACATTTGAAGCTGTGTATCATGCTTTCCCACGAGAACATACAAGCCGACTTGCGTGCTTAACAATTCTTCATCACCTAATACTAGCCGTCGGGGATAGATTGAATGATGCTTATGGGTCTTTATAGAAGTGCAAATGGATAAGCCATGCATAGATAAAAATATGTTGCTCAACATGGCGTGTGCACCGAATGGCGAATGAAGTCAAAGATGCACGCATGACTATGTTGCGGAATGCTTGGTTCGGGCGTGTTTAAGGAAAAGAAGTTGAGAAAAGTCAATGTCATTTAGTTTCTATTGAATGTGGAATAGGCACTTACCTTCTTGCTGCACATCCCTCGATGTGTCCCGTCGCAAAATAAAGAGCTACTTCACCAAAATCGTGAAGTACGCACAACCTCTTTCCCAAGGCCTTCCACCCATCAGAAATCTACACCAGAAGCAAAGACCATGGTTTACCTTAACACTGCAATGGATCACTTTAAAACTACTGTCAACAAGCGGACAAGTGACAACATGATAAGTGACAACAATAAAATTAGTGACAACAGGCAAGTGCAAACGGCGCATAAGAGTTATGTTGTGTTACGTCCACTATAAAAGCTTAGGAGGCCTGGCGGCCTTGGCGTGCACTACGTCAACCCCTATCTCTAACTTTGAGGTGCCATGCTATATCGATACCTATGCTATATCTCAACAATGTTGTGTGTTTGTTTCGAAGAAAATCCGTGGATAGGTAGCTTTAGTGACTACTCATGCGATGGAGGAAGCTTAATAGATGTTCGTGCTCGACGACTACAACATATGCGTCACCTACTGTTGGATCTTATTAAGTTTCACATTCAAGCAACCCAGCCCTTTTCGACCCGAACTATTTAGGAGCCTTTTCAGATTGCATACCAGTCGTTGGTCTCCAACGTGTTACAAGATCACGTTGTGTCAACCCAACGTCGGGACATGTGATTACTATCCGGTACGTTATTCGGCCGAACCGAAAGATCCCAAGAAGAACGCGTCCACACCCTAAACAACAATGAACGCTCCGAAAACGGTCACAACAAACGAATATGCTACCTCAAGTGCAACCTCGACGAGGGTATCTTGCAGAGTACTTCCTTTCTGTGCGTTGAGTGTGGGACTTTGCAATTAGTGCCCCGCGCACGGCACGACAGTGATTGGCTACGAACACCAAATGCTACTCGACCTCCTAGCTTTTGGTGACATAAGGCGGGTCCGTACGGAATAAATACGCCCCACGCCCGCACCTCTAGTATCTTGAACCCTTCCCTCCCCCAATATTCAGCGGGCGTGGTGCACCATACCTTATGATAGGGATGGTCGCTCGATCTGTAGCCGAAGTCGGTGGTGCAGACGATACTGAGCTTAGGCGTGTCTGCCGCTACTTTAGATATTCACTGACTGTACATAGCGGTATTTAACAAAAAAAGTACTGATTATGAAAACGCGTAATCATACAAGCCGGTGTATGATATATCAGATCATACACATATCCCCGAGGCACTAGTAGAGGTCATATTCAAGCAATCTAGCAACTAGGGCCTTAGGGGGCTTGAGGAAACGTGCGTGGGCGCGTGAAGGCGGTCCGTAACACAAGGGGGGTTCTACGCACATGCAAACACCCGTCGCGTGTACAAAAGCAGATGGTTTCCGGCATTTCAAGAACACCGTGAAGAGGGCGGGCCCTAAGACAACACTCTTATTGTGCATCGGCGTCTTGTAGTTCAATTTCAGTTCCCATATCCCCGTCCTCAAACACCTCCCCTTCTTCTTTGACCCCGAACGAATGTACACCACGATCGAATTATCGAAAACATCTCCGCCACATAACTACATTTCCCTTGCACCACCATCATTCACCGCCGTCTCCCCATCAGATTTCAGTCCCCACACGGCACGCATGTACCGATCGCCGCAATTCAACACCCACCCACCCAACCAAGCGCACCTCTCTTACCGTCCACGCCATGCGCCCTCGCATAGGCATGGACGGACTTCAACAACACTGACAACTCTAGAAGGGGGGTCGGCCCCCCTTGGGGCGGCCGCCACACACCCCTCCACATCCCCTAAAAACATTTTGTTGCTTCCACCGCCCTCACAGATACCATCAATCGAGCTTTACTCATTGCTATTGATGTGGGTCTCAAAGTAGGACTACCAATCCTCCACTGAGGTAGCGCATAGTCCCTCCGATTCATTCATAAATGCATGAGCAACCCTCACACTATATCCCAACACATATATTAAAAACCCCTTTATCCTCTAAACCCTCAAGCTCACACCATAGTATGCCTTATCACTTACATGGGGAAAGTAAAAAGTGCGCGCAAAAATTCTAACGGCATTGACAGCCTCACCGACCTATTGCTTAACCAAGTCGCCGACGGCCATCTCCCCCCGTTGTAGTTTACAACAAGGGAGCCAACGCCTCCCTCGGCACATGGACATGACGAGACACGATCACCATTCCTGATGACTCTAATCCGTCGAAAACACTAATTTACACCAAGCAGAAACTGAAGCCCCAAAACAAAAACCCACTTCCAAACTCAGTCCCTTACGTATCACACGCCACCGTGCACGGCGCCCTACTCGCCAGCGCCCAATACGACCGCGCGAACGTCTCCTTTCACGGCCGCCACTCATCACTCACCCCCGCTCAATTCACACACAAAATGGAATTCACGTGCAAAGTCCGCAACACGAGCATTATCTCATGGAATAAAACCATGCGGTGCTCCATGTGTGGCCAATTTACCAAAAATGGACACATGTTGGGCAACTATATACTCCTCTATGTCCTGTGAGGTGCTTGACATGCCCAACAATTTCCTATAATCCCTTCTTATCCTGCTCGAACACGCCAATGCCCGCCTATGGAAAGCCACCACCCGACCACCATTGTCTTCAGTAACATACCATCCATTGCGGACACTTCGCACGACCCACTCCCATAAACCGAGCCCACACATACATTCGGAACGCACATCCTCATTATAATTTTCAGCGCTAATTATGAATGCCTATGTACCGCCTCCCTACTAATTCACGGCCAACAATCCTCGTCCCGGAAAAATCCTTCCGGCTCAACTTCACCAAAATGCTCGCAATATCGATATAATCCGCCTCCTTTAACCACGCTTTGTTGACCACTCATCCACGCGACGCCGTAACTCCTCCATCCGCAAAATCAGAAAAAAGTGAATTGAAATTTTGCACCGATAACAATTATATAGACGAACAATCCCATCCTACAAGAAAACGCTCTTCCCTCCCATTAGCTTGGCACCTAAGTCGAAATCGTCCCAGTTGTCATGAGCCGCACATGCGCCCCCCTGCACGTACACTCACCGATATCAATTCTTTTGTTGACCCCCGCGTTGAACCACACGATAAAATCTCTCTCCCATCCCCTTAAGACATTGCTCAAATAACCTCTCGCTTACACACCAATAATGAGTCCACCTTCACCGCATTTGTCGCATCATCAAATCCCCCACTAACAGTTAACTAGCACGCCGACACACCCCCTTCTTCCCTTCCCGTACCCATGCCCAATAATCACATATATTTTCCCAACACATCCACAATAGGGGGGGGGGGGGGAAGAAGGGAGGGGTGGGGGGGGGGGGGGGGGGTAAAACTCCAAATTAACCCGGAGAGGACGGACACGGAGACCCGCTGGCCTGAAATTTGTATCAGAAGTTTTTTAGATGGCATGTGCAAGAAGGCCCGTAGATAATATGCGACGACTAGCTAACACTTGTTAATTATTTTGGTTTTTCGATTTCAACCCCCATGCAAGGAAGGCAATATAGGCCGCATTTGTAAACAAAGCAGCTCGACAAGAGAAACACCAAGGAGGACAAGCACTTTTTGCCATTACAAAGAACAACGCGTACAAGAATCACTCAATATCAACGATGTTTTACGTGTCATCATCACTTCCGGCGAAGTTGGCTAAGGTGGGCGGGAGTTTTAGTGCCGCGAGCGGGAAGTCCCAAGGTGTCATCATGGAGGGGCGCTGATAACTTTTCACCACAACCAACTCCCCAAACCATGCAACCAAGGTGTCACGCTTGCGGACGCTGCTCCGGAGGGAATATGTAGCTTTTGTCGACGTCATTGAGCCAGCGGAAATCGTTGTGACGAGAGCGAAAGACATGACTCTCGGTGCATTTAGCCGGTCGTGATATATAACGTCTCGCCACACGAAAACAACCAAGCAATATTTAACGACATACTCGTGTTTTCAGGAGGAGCAGCCGGTCCCGGAAGCCGGTACGACATGTGTATCGAAAAACAACTTTGATATGTTTCCGCCCGCCGCTGTTGATGCATTGCCCCGGCTCAAGATGTGTGTGCCGGACCGCCAAAGTTTTGTAATTAAAATAAAGTATTGGCAGATCTCTCCCACCCCACTTGCCAAATAAACCTATACATACCCTTGTAAAATAACCTAAACCGTATAATATCGCATCGAAAATCCAACGTCATCCGCTCGACCGCGTTGGGGTGGGCTCAGCCTCATGTTGCTCGGTGCGAAGCGCCGCTTGGGCGAGCGAATGATGAGGATATCGGATAACCCATATATGGCGGCGTGGCACACCTTCCAGAATCACACTCCGCTACTTTCCCCATCCCGTGTCTCAGTTTTTCCTCCAACACGATGGCTGCCACCACCATGACCTCCTTCGCCGGGCAGGCTCTGACCGCCCGCCCCGCCCGCGCTGCCCGCGCTTCCCGTGCCTCCGTGGCTGTGCGCGCCGGCAAGTACGATGAGGAGCTGATCTCCACCGCCGCCCACATTGCCGCTCCCGGCAAGGGCATCCTCGCCATGGACGAGTCCAATGCCACCTGCGGCAAGCGCCTGGAGTCCATCGCCGTCGAGAACACCGAGGAGAACCGCCGCACCTACCGGTGAGCGCACCTGCGATTTCGCTCGTTTGTCTTGGATCTGGTCCCCTGTTTTCCGCTCGGCTGTAGATTTCCTGCTATCCATCCCCACACCAACCCTACCCTACCCTGCTATCCTATCCTACGACTGCTATCTGCACTCAGAGCCGAAAATCGGGAACAATGAATTCAACCGCCTGTCAGGTGTAAGGGGCCCCGCGAAAACTCGCATATCAAGCTAGAGACTTGCTGTTGTTGAGCCTCAGGCTCTGCCAGTTGTGCTGCCAGTACTTTATTCTGGTACCGCCCGCCCTATCAGAGGCAACTTTCCGCTCTCGTCAGCTTTAAGGTCTCGTCTTTGGCTAGCACCAACTTCTCAGCCGTATACTCCATGTATTGCGTATTTAAAGGGAGTAGCCCTGCTTATTTTTCGACTGTCATGATGGGCAATTTTGTCGGCGGTAGCTGTGATGGTCGTGTTTGTTCCAGATCTGAGGGTTGTCGACATTCCCCAAACGAATTGGTCGCTTTGTCACCTTTTGCGAACCGCGAGACTGACCGTCGTTGCGACTTTGTTTTTTGTTGTGGACAGTGAGCTGCTCCTGACCACCCCCGGCCTGGGCGATTACATTTCCGGCGCTATCCTGTTCGAGGAGACCCTGTACCAGAGCACCAAGGACGGCAAGTCCTTCATTGATGTCATGAACGACAACGGCATCAAGCCCGGCATCAAGGTCGACAAAGGTCTTGTCCCCATGGTGAACGCCAAGGCGGGCGAGACCTGGTGCCAGGGCCTCGATGGCCTGGCCGGTCGCTGCGCTGAGTACTACAAGCAGGGTGCTCGCTTCGCCAAGTGGCGCTCCGCGATCAACATCGCTTCCGGCCCCTCCAAGATGGCGATGACCGACTGCGCCTACGGCCTCGCTCGCTACGCCGCCATCTGCCAGGACAACGGCCTCGTCCCCATCGTGGAGCCCGAGGTGCTTCTGGACGGCGAGCACGACATCGATCAGACGATGGAGGTCGCCAAGGCCATCTGGGCCGAGACCTTCAAGTACATGGCGGACCAGGGTGTGATGTTTGAGGGTATCCTGCTCAAGCCGTCCATGGTCACCCCCGGCGCCGAGTGCCCCACCCGCGCGGACCCCGAGACCGTCGCCAAGTACACTCTGGGTATGCTGAAGAGCCGCGTGCCCCCCGCCGTCCCCGGCATCATGTTCCTGTCTGGTGGTCAGTCCGAGCTCGAGGCCTCGCTCAACCTGAACGCCATGAACCAGAGCCCCAACCCCTGGCATGTGTCCTTCTCCTATGCCCGCGCGCTTCAGAACACCGTTCTGAAGACCTGGCAGGGCGAGGAGGCCAACGTGAAGGCCGCCCAGGAGTCTCTGCTCGTGCGCGCCGCTGCCAACTCCGCCGCGCAGATGGGCAAGTACGACCCCTCGAAGGAGGCCGAGTCCGCCAAGGCCGGCATGTTCGAGAAGGGCTACGTCTACTAAGTACCTCCCCCCAAAGCCCCTCTAGACTATACTCCTCGCCGGACATAACATGAAGTAGTGTTTTTTGCGGCCAAGCCGAATGCCCCTGTGTATGTAATCTGCACCTTTCGTCTGGTCTCCCAATCACGACCGCCTGGCATTGCAGCCTTTAGGAGTGACTCTATGCACATTACGTCTCATCCATTCTGTGAAATCCTATCATGGGCATCTGGAGCACTTGGTTGATCAGCTTGTTGAAGGGCATGCGTACCAAATCACGGCACAGGCTGTGGGAAAGGTGTGATTGGATCAAAATGTTGGAGTGGGCAGGAAACCTCTCTCCACTGAACCCTTATCAAATCAATACAAGCCATTCACTAAAGTTGTTGGATGTGCAATTCATGCTGGTAGAGACATGGGGTGCAAAGTCAGAATGCTCTACTGTCTTCGTTGAATCTTGTGATGCACTGCTGAGCTGCATTCCGTCTCAGCAGCTCACACGCGTCGTCAATGAACAGATTGGCCTGGGGATCCTGTCATTGCGCACAGCTCGCCTGACGTCCGAGCCTCGGCTGTGGGTTGATATAAGCTGGCGTGCGAACGGCAATGTGTGAAGGGCCACGGTCCACACAAGGTGGCGCCTCATCAGTTCATTCTGCAGTCAATGTTGTGGTTGTCTCGACAACTCTTATGAGAATACAATACAGCTGTGCTGGTTATTGTGGTTATTTATTTGTTTGTAAGTAATCTATATAGTATCTATTTCATTCGATTAGTAGTACAGGTACGGTAGTGTCTGAGAATATTCCTGCTGCCCAGCCGCCAGCCGCGTGCCAGCAGTACGCCGACAGCATACGAGCCTGAGGCTCAAATTACGAGCCGACATAACAGTCTGTACGAAAGTACTGAATAGCACATATTATTGTATCCGAATCGCGCTGATGATCTGTCCCATACAGTTGTATTACAGAAATTATGCAAACATATCAAAACCACCGCGTCGGTCGTAGAGAAAAGTATAAAAACATACTTACAAGAAAATCGCAATACAAGCGCATCCAGCTTATAACATGAACAGAGAAGAGAAGCACAACGCTACCCACCAGCTACGAATAGGGGGGAAGTACGCCACCGCAGCAGCACAACCACCTCGAGCGATCCGAGAGTACTATAGAGAGAATTCTGCAAATGTTGCACGAACTCGCGGCGCACATCACCAAGAAAGTAGCAAAGCAGGGAACCCTACTATGTGTGCATATTGCCGCTCGCACACTTGCATGCGAGCATACAGCTCACGACGACGGCCGTGTACCGTGAATGCATTCTTTCGATGTCGCATGTAACACATTTACAACAATGTCGCTTTATTTCATTTCTTATGCATCAGCAACCCCCAAAATAATAGAACGGTAAATAGCATAAGCTTTGCCACAATGGGAAGGGACGAAATACGCGACACCATCCGCAAATCCACATTACACCACATCTCACATGAGACACCCAAAAGTGAAGTGAACAATGATATACAGTCACTGAAGAACATGTCGCCGACTCGCCGTACCTTTCTTAACAATCGTCAAATTAATGGCGCAAATACGGATTGGCGCACATGCACTTCGTGCAAACAGATGGGCCCGCACGGAGCCCGCGACCCACCGGGTCGCCCAAACGTCGAGCTCGCGCTCACTAGCAAGCACGCCGCGGAGTCGATTCAGGTTATGACACTGGAGCTAATTAGCTAAAATATTACTACACGAAGCATGGACATTAAGAATAATAATCTAGAGTCCGAGATACATACGGCTTTCACTCGTAACCCATGATATACTACGGTTATGCCGGAAACAAATAGCAACCGACCGGAACCTTATCGACGCGTCGATATCAGCGACGAACGGATGCTATGTGCAGCTATGACTTCCTCCCCCTGCCTGAAGGGGAAGAGCAACCTATGCAACGTGGACACTTGCGTCGGGAGGAGCGGCACTTATCTCAGGCGGGGTGCACGTAAGTGGGGATATGGGATTATTTATGAATGCGATGAAGTTATGAACGTCGCGGTATCTGTGGTATTGTACAAGGGCAGCTGTGGTGTTGCAAATGGGTTTGGATATTTAGTATTAATCTCCGCATGAGCCTCGGAAATTAAAAGTCAAGCATCAACTGCAATGCATAAACTTTTGATGCATCACCCGTTTTATTATTCTGCTAATATTCACTCCGAACTATCTCTAGACTAAAGATTAAGCCGAAACAAGCCCAGACAAATGGGCTTTTGTTGACCTTAACTAGACTCTCTCGACTGGAAAGTGACCGCTCGCAAAGGCAAAATATGAAATTCCAATTGTTGAACTACTTTAAACTATTACTGTCAACAAATGCACCGCAATCTATTGCAAGGGCGCGCTCCATCGACCTCAACATTGGGTTGAGTGTGCATCTTGAGAATATTGAGATTTTTGTGCATATCTTCATTGTTTAATGAAGGAAAGCACAACCGACGAAATTTAGTCGATTGTGTTAAACATGGGATTTTAAACTATATTTATTTGGAGTGTAATATTATGATTTTTACAATGCATTGCTTCAGAGTCCTAGTCTTCATCTAGGATATATTGCAAGTCTCAAATGTGTCGGGTTGACCTCGTCGCTGCGAGATTTCTTCATCTTAAATAGTGCAATACAATGCTCACTCGCTCGTGGCAACCCAACCGTATGCATCACCATGAATGACTTGCCCAGTAAGCGACATGTTATTTAAACTATGATTCATATCTATTGAAACTAAATTATGCGCCCCTTTTATATACATGTCCTTTGAGAGATGACTTTTGTTGGATTTTTTCGCACATATTACACCTAGTTGGCTACGCACATAAATACATGTGTAATTAATGTGTGTCACTTCTATCTTTGCGTAGTGCACACTCCGCTCCCCCCTCCGCCATAACATGCATGTGCAGCGTAAAACACTAAATTCCTATGCTCTTGATCGATTTTCTCACATGCTTCGCATATTATTGGTTCCACTCATTTTAATTGCATCCCATACCTCCCATTGACGCGCTACTTCAATCCTACGAACACCGACAACAAAGCCCAGCGAATGACTCTTTCTCAGCCTCAACGTCCCAATATGCAATCCTTCCATTATTGCAACTGACTGCGTTTTCTTGAAAATTCGTATTGTGCCTTAGTGCGAAAATTGCTGACATTGTTGGCGGCATCCGAAGTCGCTGCCGGCACTGCGAGCGTTTGTACTACCACTGGAAAACAACACAACAGTTCGACGCGGTGAGGCTCTCAGCAACCTACAGAAATGAGACAACGCGTAAGCGAACGTTCAATGAGGTGAAAAATGCACCTGAAGAAAGAATATTATAAGATTTGACGGGCAGTGCTGGCCTAGCCTGGTCGGCAAGGTGACATACACTCTGCGAGTGCCGCCTGAGAGCTGCCGTACTCATGATGTGTGTCTCGGCAGCACCCACGGCCGGGACACCGTTCACTTAACTGCTCCACTGGATAACGTTGGTTTCTATCACGTATTTGAAGCGTGCCCATTTCGTTCATAGCTATATAAGCAGCAATAGAGTCGCTTCTTTCCGCGGCATGTCTTGCGGATCCCGACTCCGATAATTTCACGACGAGTTTTCGACGGGCACGTCCTACACACATACCGGACAGGCTTACTCGCTTGTATCGAAACTGACGCTCATGACCTGAAAACTATAGTGTTGACACCCGAGAGACTGTTCGTGCCCATTTTGGGGGCTTCAGGTAGCCTTACGGCGCAGGTCCTCTAGTGAGAGACCGCATGTGTCGTACTCGGCTAGAAAAAGGAGCACCCGCTATTAATCACCAGCCGAATCCGGACGCACCACATCATTACATGTGGTGTACGCCACTTGGCGAAATATTGCCGTCGAGAATACCTAGAGCCCCCCTCTATAACGATGTAGGTGTCTCGGACTGAAACATCGCCGCCCAAGGAAAGGGTTAGGCTAGGCACTAAGCGTCCTTGGAAGCTATGCGGCAGAAAAGGTTTGTACAAATAGGTCGTCATGCACGCATCACCCATCTTCAACAAGCTGCCCGTGTATCACCAGTCAATAATTTCAAGAGCGGCGGCAAATTTTCTTGTAATGAACTACATTTTTTGTAATGAATCTTATCCTTGTTGGTGGTAATCAAGCTTTGGCGAATGGCGGGAGAAAAAGACCAAAGACACACAGATTTTGGCTGTAGAGAGTATCCCGGGCCTTCGGCACGCTAGGCCATAAGCTTAACCAATTCGTCGGAAAATAATGGGTGTCGTTGATTGGCCGTTTATACACTAAGTACCAATTTACGATACTGCCACGCCCCCCCCGAACGTAATCGACCAGTCTAACAACCACCACAATGGCCAATTGATCAACGAACTCAACGACCGTCTTAGAAGCCACATGGCCCCCGTCCTTGAGGGCAAAGGGGTAGAAGTCATGAACATACTGAATGGACGGCGTGCCAAGATGTCGCCATGTCGGCATGGTTAGTCTGCCATATCAGCCCTAATCGGCAACCCCTACGAGCGGCGTTTTATCTAGACAAGGTATTATAATGCATGCATACGGCATTCTTTGTTCACTAATAGATATTGCCACCATATGTACAACTACACGGCAAATGGTTTTGCTGGCAATACGTTGTAATCATTATTTACCGATACAGGTACGAGAAATGATGTAGCTGACGTCTAATTTTCACTATTTAATATTAAAAAAAATGAGTGGAATACACCAGCAATCATAGCTGCCGTCTAATTCAAATAGCGGGTATCAGCTTCATCCAGGGGCTATTAATTGGTTTATTTTCTCGAGATGGTCTAGAATCTTGTCGCATTTTGAGCCAATAAAACAATTTCGTATCCGGATTTTATAAGGTCTCGTCCACCATTTGAAATTATTACTATTTATATTGTTATTTATTGTAAAAGCGGATTTCAAGGGTTTTAGCGATTTCATATCCGGATTTTATAGGGTTTCGTCCAAGATTTGAAATTATTACCATTTATATCATTACTTTCTTATGAAAGCGGATTTCAAGGGTTTTAGCGATTGTTTGCGCATGATAAATTCTTTATTTATCGATATAGCTTTGAGGATACAGGGTACCGGCAGTCGTCCTTAACTACAGGGATTTATTATATAAGCAGTTAGCGGTAATGTTAATACCTGCTGTCTTTCGACGGCGCCGCGTCAGGGGATACTCGACGGCCGTCGAGCGACGAGGCGACTTGGGTGGAGGCTATCAATGTCAAGCCACGAGACCCCTCCTCTCAGGCTTTGACAGTCTACAGTTTGGATCCAGCTGCATATACGCAGCATATCTCAGGTGGCCAAGGCAGCTGAACATCCCGTGCACGGTGGGCGGTGCTGCAAGGCGACGAGGACGTTCCGATGGAGGCTCAGGCGTGCGACGCGGAGTGGCGGCGCTGGTGGGACGTCGACGCAACCGCGGAGTGGTGCGCGAAGCGGGGCTTCGCGAAAGTGGCGCTTCAGTTCCCGGATGACCTGCTAGGGGAGGCACCAACAGTAACACGGGAGCTACAGGTATGTGACGGCCGAAACCTAAGCGCCTGTAAGTTCGGCGGGCCTTTTCGAGGAATTCGTAACGTCGCCATCTTTTTGTCGCAGTGTTCTAACGCTTCGACACACCCTCGCGCATCCACACAGAAAACGGTAGATGAGTTTCATCGGGCAACCGGAGATGCGGGCTCAGTGAGTTGCAAGTGCTTCCTGATGGCCGATACGTCATACAACGCCGCCTGCGTCGACGAGGTCGCGGCGCAGCACATCAACGCGCAGGTGCTGAAATTTACTTACACAAACCGTCAAAAAACGAAGATAAGCATAATGAACGGAATAGAGGATGGTCTTCGCTACTCTTGCAACTATTTCAGTTTGCAAAGACACCGTCGGGGAAATAATTTATTCGCTGCTCATGTGGTTACCAATTAAGTAAAATGTTTTTATGTCATTCGGTGACTGACCACCTTTGATGCCATTTGGCTATAAAGAACATACACACACACACACACACACACACACACACACACACACACACACACACACACACACACACACACACACACACACACACACACACACACACACACACACACACACACACACACACACACACACACACACACACACACACACACACATACACACACACACACGCACACACACACACGCAAACACACACACACACACACACACACACACACGCACACAGACACACACACACACACACACACACACACACACACACACACACATACACACCTCGTGACGATGAGGATAGCGAAGCCATTTTATTCAAATGCACTTGTAATGGTCGGCTTCTCTTATTGCAATTCGCCCATCGAAATGAGACGAGAAGAGGGGCATAAATGGTTTAGTTATTGGTGCGTGTGTGTGTGCGACAGAAAGTAATAGTGTGTTTATGCATGTGTTTGTGTGTGGGGGGTGGGTGGGTGTGTGGAACAGAGAGAGAGCGAGAGAGAGAGAGAGATATTTTCTGTGCGTTTGTGTGGAATAGGGAGAGAGCGAGCGAGAGTTTATTCGGTGTGTTTGTGTGTGTAGTAGAGAAAAATAGATAGAGAGAGAGAGAGAGTGAGTGTGCCTGAAAGACAGTGTGTATGTGATTGTGGAACAATGTGTGTGTGTGTGTGTGTGTGTGAGTGTAACTGAGTGAGAGAGGGAGAATAAGTGTGTGTGTGTGTGTGTCTGTGTGTGTGTGTGTGTGTGTGTGTGTGTGTGTGTGTGTGTGAATGTGTGTGCATGTGTGTATGTGTGTGTGAGAGAGCGAATATGTTGTGTATTTGCAGGCTCTGGTGCACTACGGCCCTGCCTGCATGTGCCCACTCTCTCGCCTCCCTGCTCGCTACGTCTTCGGCCAACATCCCGTCGACTGCTCCGCGCTCACGCAGCGCATCGAGGAGCACGCCCGTGCGCAAAGCAGCGACGTGCCCGCGTTGGTGGTCTTTCTCGAGCACTCCCTCTCGCACTGCGCGCACCAGCTGCGTGAGATGCTGTACAGCCGGCAGTCACACTCGGCGAGTATGACTGAGGTGGTAGTGGCAGGGCTGGTAGGGTACGAGGCTGAGCCCATGAGGGGCGATGGTGGCGGTGGTGCTAGTGGTGGTGGTGAGGAGATGGGGCGAGGGCTGCGCATGGCTGGGCTGGAGTGGGAGGTACCTGCGGGGGTGGAGATGCGGGAGTGCGCTGCGCTGTGGGTGGGTTCACCGGGCAGTGCGACGGCCACCCACCTCCACCTCACCTTCAGTCAGATCAACTGGGCAGGCCTGGAGCTGGACGAGCGAGGGCGACCGGTGCGGCTGGGTTGCGCTGATCGCGTTTGAATGCGGAGTGTTTCAGTCGGTTTCGTACTCTATGTTTTCGAAGATATGGCGTGATTTTTGGTTACTTTGAGTATGTGACTAACTCTAGCTTTGTGGTTTCTATCAGTGGCCAGTGCGAATGATTAATCCTCAATAACTATACGAAATTTCGAGTCAGATATCCAATTTAGATAACAAATTATCTCAAACACAATTTATTTTTAGGATTGTGTTTGCAAGTCATTAACATTTTTAACACCTGATTCACACAGCTCACACTTACATGCGATGGTATGTTTTCATTACCTTGTAAAATTATCTCCAATTGATTGCCATAATCATATAACTTGGCGTGTATTCGCGTTGTTGAGCCTATGCTGCGGCGTTGTTGATTGCTTTTCTGGTTTTGATTATTTTTGTCGTTTTGCCCTGAACTCATTCATGGGACCTGTGATGTGCGCAGTCTGAGGTTTCTGAGGGGCTGCCCGCATCGGTGTCTCGAATTCTGGGGAAGCGTTATTTTTTGATGGAGAAGGCGAAGGAGGCAGCGATCGTGGGTGAGCGCCGACCCCCTCAACTCCTTAAGTCAGTAAAGAGAATGAAAGGAATGGTAGAATAAGCATACGGGTGGGAAAGTTTGAGTGGGCAAGAAAGTTTGAGTGGGCAAGCAAACGAGTGTCAATCGATTATAAGCAGGGAATGAGAGAGTAAATAGATGAGCGAGTGAATAAAAAGTGTTTGTGAATGAGTGACGGCAAATTAAAGGGGAATTATTAGTAAATTTCACACACACACACACACACACACACACACACACACACACACACACACACGAGGAGGATACAGTAAGCGAATGAGTGAATGACTGGGCAGAGCGATTGAGAAGTAAATTAACGGATGGACACATGAGCGAGTGGACATTGCCTGTGGATGGTTGCGTGAGTGGATGAGTGGATGGATGAACAACGAAATTAGAAAAATATTTCTGAAAGAGTGAGGGCGCAATGTAATGGCTGTAGAGAAAAATGATTTTATGGGGATAAGGAGCAAACAGACGGGTAAGTTAGGGTGAACAAGCGAAGGGGGGAATGGCTGAGTCAAGCAATGAATGAACACGAGGATGCGAATGAATAATTCTGAATGAGTGTGTGCTTAAGTGAATGACTGCATGCGTGAATGCTTTAATTGCTCGCTGGCTCTCTGTCAGTGTCTTCTGGAGTAGCTCAGAGTGGAGGGGGGGGGGGGGGGGGGGGGGGGGTGTGACGGCGTTGTGTTTTGGCTCGCAGGCTTGTTGGTGGGTACGTTGGGGGTGGCGGGATACAGCAGCGCCATCGCCGGGCTGCGCAAGCTCATCGAGGACTCCGGTCGCTGCTGCTACACCGTACTTGTGGGGGAAACCGTCGCCCGCCAAGCTGGCCAATTTTCCGGAAATCGAGGCACGCCCGCCCGCCAACCTCCCTAACAACGATGCGCCCCTATATATAAATGCGTACCAGAATTAGGGCCTACTTAAAACCCTAAATCGTCAGGTCAATGGATCTTATGCAGCGTTTTTAACGTTATAGGGTTTAGGGAACAACCTGATCCCTCTGCCTACTACCCGACCCGAGTTTCGACCACCACCAACAAACCCATCTGAACGCCCGTGCTACTTCTTCAGTGACCTAACTTGCATTTAGGGCTTTTGGTTTAACCATAACCCTATTGAACCCT
>JAPMLY010002475.1:0-49763 GCA_026401115.1 Tetraselmis chui
CCACTTCACAGACCACTCTGCTATCCACCTGGTCATCCCCGCTCCTCTCTCACTAATAGCACAACCCCCCCCTCCCCACACCCACCCCAAAAACCATCAGACGACGCGCAAACTCACCTTTCGCCTTCCCCTCACACCCGAACACATACAAGAGTACCAATCCAGCACCCCAGACCTTATTAACCAAACGGCGACCCTCCACGCAGCCATCATCAACACCTCACTCACATCGGCCACCCCAGACACCCTTGACACCCTCGCCTCACAATTCACCACACTCCTATCCCGCCACATGGACCACGCAGCCACAATCTGGCCCCTTCTCCCCGACAAGAAACCACGCCCAACCCAGGACACCTACACCCCCACCTGGCTCACCAAAAAAACACGCACTCAAATACTTACACTCCGTAAATGCAGCAAACTCAAGGGCCCACTCCACCTAGCCCGTACCCTATTAAATACTACCGAATACCTCTCCCCTGACGCCATCAAACAACAATGCCAAGCACGCATCCGCCACCTACTTCACACAAACGCCACGGATAGGATCAATAAAATAAAAACCCGTGCCAACACAGTATACGACACCTGCCCCAAACTTTTCCACCGCCGCCTAAAAATCAAGAGCGGCCTCCTACCCCCCGCCGACACCACCTCCACCCTCCACCGCATTACCAATCCAGATAATACTACCGCATCCTCTCCCTCCGCCGTAATCGACGCGGTGCACACTCACTTCGTTAAAGAACTCGCCCGAGCCACCCCCCCCGAACTCCCCACCCCCCCGTGGGAACTCCCTGACAACCCCGACAACTTTACCATCGAACCCCGCGGCGACCCCTCTCTCACCCTCGCCGACATGATTACCCGCGCCACCTTCGATAAAACCATCAACTCCCTAGGCACTGGCAAAGCCCCCGGCCCCGACGGTATCCCCAATGAAATCATTAAGTTCCTGCCCACGGCGACCCGCTCCGCCCTCTTCTCTCTCCTCTCCCTCCTCGCCCACAAATCATACACCCCTCCGGACTGGTGCCACAGCACCACTTGCCTCCTACATAAAAAAGGCGACCCCTCCCTCCTCGATAACTACCGCCCCATCGCCCTCATGAACAACCTCCTTAAACTTTGGACAGCACTAATCAAAGATGCAGGCTCGAAATACGCCGAAACCCACGGCATTCTCAGCGACCAACAGGACGGCTTCCGACAACACCGCAGCATCCACGACGCCCTCTCCTCCCTCATCACAACTATGGAGGATGCGAAACTCCACAGCAAAGACATCTACATCATGTACGCGGACTTCAAAGGCGCATTTAACGCCGCGGACCACCGCATCATGTTCAAACATATGCGTCAACTCGGTATGCCCCCTACCTTTGTTGACACATGCGAACACCTATATGGGGTCTCAACCACAGCATATATTACTCCACACGGCCCCACCCCCTCCATCGACATTAATCGCGGGACCCTCCAAGGCGACACCCTCTCCCCCTTCCTATTCACCCTTTTCCTTGAACCTTTCCTTCGATGGCTCACGGTGGGAAGCCGGGGCTACCGCCCAGGCCCCCCCACCACTAACGTTGACCCCACAGAACCCACAGCCACCTACCCAGGACACGCCTTCGCAGACGACCTCAGCCTCGCCACGGGCTCGACCCCCAACATGACCATACAGCTAAGAAAACTCTCCCTCTTCAGCGCTTACACCGGCATGACAGTCAACATCCGCAAATGCTGCATCACCGGGGCCCTCTGGCGCACAGGCAACACCCTCACCCGCGCCAACACTACCCTCCTCGCTTCCCGCCTGCAATCACAGTTTATCACCCTCAACTCCACCCAGTCCCCCATCCCCTCCATTGGCCCCAGGGACACATACCGCGTCCTCGGGGTAGAACTGAACACCTCCCTCAACTTCACCAAACACTGGCAAGAACTCAAACGTACCACTGCATCCCTCATCACCGCCCTCTCCACCTCCCCACTAACTCAATCCCGCAGAATCAGGGTCATCCGTGGTCTCCTCATCGGTAAGCATTTCACTCTCCAACTCGGCCTCTTCACTGATTCCCAACTCGACACTCTTGAGGGCCAAATCTGCCGCGCGCTCCGCTCCGCCGTCTCATCGGTACGTAGTCTCCCCCGCACCGCCCTCCACCGCCCCACATCAGACCTAGGTTACGGACTACCCTCCCTCAAAGCACACGCCGCACAACTCACAGTCTGTCACCTACACAAAATAATGAACATGTCAGGATACAGAGGCCACATGGCCCGAGCACACATTCGCACCCTCTCCACAACTTACTCCCACTGGCCCTCTGAATCCATCATGACAACCTGCCACACTCCTCCCACACTGAAATGTTTGGTCCGTGCTCAAAGAGACGCGGGCACCCTATTCCACAACATCCCCCCACTCTCCCTCACCAACCCTATCGCCTCCACTATCCGCGCCCACTTCACCACTCAGGACAACACCCTCCTCACCTCCCTCCGCAACAAAGCCACACACATCACTGACCCTCACACATATAAACAAGCTTACTGCGACTTCTCTCCCCGCAAAACACACGCCTCCCTCCTACCCCGCCTCACCCCCCTCTGGAAAAATAATATCACCAAATGGTCGCAAGTCCTCCTCAGAGCCACCTCAAACTCCTTCATCCTCAAATCCTGCAAGTCCATCACCACACTCTCGGGGTCCACCACCCCAATCTCAGTTCCCATCCGCCTTCTAGCAGCAATCCTCACCGAACCACTCGACACCATACACAACCGCCTCCCCATTACAGGACACACTACCCACCAAGCAACCCCCCCCACCACCATACATCCCTCGTGGATTCCCCTCCTCTCCCCTCACATCCCTCGCCCGACCCACACCCCCCAATCCGGCATCTTCACCCCACGCGCCTGTCACCCCACCCCCATTACCCCCGTCACACACCTCGACACAGAATTCCTCACCCCATCCGACCACCACTACCCCCCCTGCGACGTCACACGCATCATTTCCAAACACAAAGACTCAGAATACGGCCAAACACAATACATGGTTGAATGGGCCCCGGAACACCTCACGGAATGGGACATACAGCTTCAACTCGACGACGGCTTCCGCCTCATCTCCTCCACCCCCACATCGGTATGCCTCCCCTCCCCCTCCCCTGCTGCCTGCTCCATTTGCCACGAACCCCTGCACACAGAACCCTCCTCCGCCTGCTGCACTTGCACACACTTTGCCATACACTCACAGTGCCGCCCAGCTCTGGGCCCCCCCTCGTGGCAATGCGAGTGGTGTGCCCGCGGCCAACAACACGACCTCACCCACCTCCACGAAGTGCAATGGGCCCCATGTCTACAGCTACACGACACCATCAGTGAGACCCCCTCCGGCCCCACCGCCCTCACTGCATTCAACTCCGGCTATGTCCCCTCCACCTCACCCATCCTGCCAGACCCCGGCCCCCCTCCATGGTCACACCCCCTTATCACATTCAACCACGACCCCATCAACCCCGACCTCGACATGCTCCCTACCGGTAAATTCGCTATCCACGCACACCCTACACTCCACGATACCACCATACTCTGCACTCCCGACGGCCGCGCAGTCACCACCCTTAACGGCCCCCGCGTCCGCCACCTCTACCACCTCTTCCGCCCCGACCTCACACAGCATACGTTCGAAGAAGAGGTCTACCACCTCCTCACCCGACTAGGTTCCCGCTCGGAAATCCACTCACCCACACCCGCCACCACCACCCGTAATAGATGGGCCACCAGAGAAGACCTCCTCACAGCTCTCCGTCACACATTCCGCATCCAGACAGAACTCTACTCCGACCCCCTCAATAAATCCCTTCACTCTCACACCTATCACTCCCTCTACCCCGAAGACATAATCTTCTCATCTAGCGGCAGCAACGCCCCGCACACCTGGCAAGGCACCAACATAGCCAACCCCGAATACGACCACGAATGCATGAGACGAGCCATGGAACACGCAATCACCAGCGCACACCTCACAGCCTCTCATACACCCAGCGCAACCATCCTCATCCTCCCCCGATGGGAACACACGCCCTACCGCCACTCCAAATACATCAACTCACCATACACTCACCACCTCTACACCCTCCCCAATGACGCAAACACATTCCTACCCCCAGACCAACACACCGGCAACCCCACCCCCACCCCATTCGGCACACGATGGATGGTCGACATATACCTCGTCGCTAACCCCCTCGCACTCTCCACCCTCCCTTCACCCGCAGCCATGACCGCACTTCACAACACTCTTGAATCTATATACGATACCCACCTCCCCAGCCCTATCATCACCCCCCCCCACCCTCACCTCATTGACACCTACTCACCCCACTCAGCAGGTATATACCACCGCCCCCCAAACCCTACACACCCCCTCACATACCCCCTCCCGGACCGCGTACATCTAACATACCCCCCCACCAGAGGCACCCCTGCTTGGAACTGGCAGGACTTTGTCTACACAGACGGCTCGAAAAAAGGCGGCTCGACCCCCCTCGGAGCAGCGGCTACCCACCCCGCCTCGGACACCAAAATCAAAATCCTGGTGACCTCTACCCCTCCCTCACATACAATTAATCGTGCCGAATTAGCTGGCATAGACATAGGCCTCCAACTTGGCCACACCCACCTCCTCACAGACAGTGCGTGCTCCCTCCGCCTCATCCAAGGTTACTTAAACTGCCCCTCAGCTTACCGCCATCACATTCACCGCGACACCCTCTTATCTATCGCACACACCCTTAAAACCCGATGCGACGCGGGCATCCGTACACACCTCGGTAAAATAAAAGCTCACAACCACTCCATCGGCAACGACCTAGCAGACACCCTCGCCAACCACGTAGCGGATGGCCACCCACCCGATACCACATACACCACCGGTTCAGAAGTCACGATAGGCCACTGGACATGGCCATACACCCTCATCCCACAAACCTTAGGGGACCCCACTCCCTACAGATACACCAACCTCAAATCCGACGCACACAAATACAGCACAATACACACACACACCCCCCTCTCGCAAACAACCAAACACGGAGCACTCCTCGCTCGCGCCGAGTCGGACGGCGCAGACTTTTCCTACCACAAAAAACACTCTACTCTCACAAATATGCAGTTCACACACAAACAGGAATTCATGTGGGGTGTCCACAACACCCGCCTACTCACTCACAACCCAACCCTGCGCTGCCCCCTATGTGGCCAATTCACTAGCAACGGTCACATGGCCGGTAACTGCCCTTCCATGTCTGGCCTAAGACAGGACCGTCACAACAGCGCCCTACAACTCCTACTCTCACTCCTGGAACGCCACAACGGAGGACGCTGGGAGACCATCACAGCAGACTTCGGTAACAAACCCATAAAATCGTTTGACACCCCCACCCCCGCCCTCACCCCACTCGACTGCCACCCTCCTCACCCCACCCACATGTCCACCCGCCTTGTTGCTGCTGACGAGGGTCTCTCGTATGACTCCCTAACCTCCTGCCCCGCCATCCTCCCCCCTGAGATTCTCCCCCCCCTGCTTCGCCCCCCTGCACACAAACCTGACTTCATCCGCATCCTCGAACCCAGATTCGTTGGTCACTCCAACGGTCGCCGTCGTTACGCATCCATCAAAAAGATTCAGATAGGGGAATGGAAATACTGCACAGACAATAACCTCTCTCACACTGCAGACCACATACGCACCAAGTACACACCCCTCGCGAACGCCATCAGAAACCACTGGCCAGGCACAGTGGTCGATATCCTCCCCATTGTCATGAGCCGCACAGGTACACCGCACTCCTCCACCATCTCGAGTCTCACCTCCCTTCTCACTGCCCGCACCGACCCTCCAGATAAACTCGTCTCCAAAGCACGCCTCGACACCATCACCTCCTTCGCATATACCGCATCAAGTCCCGCACGACCTCCCGCCGCGCATCCTCACACTACCTCCACGCACGTCCCTAACTGCACACATACTTCGCCTCTACTTGCAGAGCGAGCTCTCCAATGCAGAAGGAGCCGCGTCGTGAGACCCAATGCTAGGCAGGCCGCGTCTCGAGGCGAATGACGACGGTTGAGCAGCACCAACGCCTGACACGTAAGCGTAGCTTGCAGGCGTGATTAGTCTGGGCTGAAACCTATTTAAGCCCAGTGCAGTAGAGGGAGGTGACAGAACCTTTTAACAATTCCTTTGTTCACTTACAATATCTACTGCCCAAGTACAGCAGTGAAACATCTCTCATCAATTGCCTCTCGACAACATCAATTGCCATCTTGCAACAACAGAACTAGACAGACTAGAACAGATTTGTGCTAGCGTTTAGCTTTCAGAGGCTAACCGCCACACTGGTTTCGGAGCTCTTTGGTCGACGCACGCTTTCGTTGCTTGTTGATCTGCTCGACGTTGTTTGATTGAGTTGAGATGGCTTCTCTCGGAGCCGGACATTACGTGGTTTTGGTAATTCACGTCGGAGGAACTAAATCGTCGGATTTGAAGTTGGTGTTTCAGCGTGAGCCTCGTTCTGGTAAAACTTGGTTCCCAGCTGGCTCTGTCTTACCTAACGAAGAGCCTGTCGACGCTGCTATTCGCGAGTTACACGAGGAGACCGGTCTTGTTCTGACATCGGATGATTTGACGCTGTTGAGTGGTGAACCTGTTAACGTTACACTACCTCAAGGACGACAGCTTGTTTACGTGTACTCGGCATCTATTCCTGTCCTGTTTGCTACGAGCAACTTACGTACACCTGCTCAGGTCGAGCAGGCTGTTTTGGAACAGTCGACAGTTAATCCGGATGGCACTTACGTCGTCCCGGAATCCATCAACATTGACGGTCTGACACTTACGCCTGCACAGACTGGGTTACTTCGTGCTAAGAAGCACAAGAGTGAATTACTTCACTTCGGTTACGTGGCTCAGTGGGAATCTTTTTATCGAGCAATGACACAACATGTTCCAGTCATGCAAGACGACACGTCTATCCCGAGACAGTTCCACATGTACCCCCGGTTTACGACGGTCGACTCTGGTTCTGTCTGGCTGCTGACTGTTGGACACATCAACCGACTGACTGGAGTAGGACCTACAGATTTACGAGTGGGAATGCCGATGCCTACCCACAACTTGGCTGGACTATCTGTGACTCTCACGGAGACTCAGCGTAAGGCTGCTATTACTTCACCGTACCAGAATGGTCTGGTACCTAATGTACTGGAGGATTGGCTTGAAGCGCAGCCTCAGCGTTTTATAATGCTTGGAATTACGGCTAACTCGTACGATGCAGTGTTCTGGGTTACTTCACAGTTTTCTGGACACCTTGGTGGGTGGTGGTTGAACCGGAAAAATCAGCCTCCAATTCCGTCTACGTACAACGAGCTTGTTGAGGAGTTACGCAAGTCGACGTTTCTTCCGAACATTCAGGACGACGCGATTAACGCTTTGATGAACTTTACGCAGAGCAACACGATGAGTTACGCGATTTACACTAAACAGTACAACGACTACTTACGTCGGTCTCGTCAAAACCTGACAGCTGAAGTGCAGTGTGTACGCTTCATTAATGGCCTGGCAAACGATGCGCTCAAGAAACTGGCTAAGTCACACCGAGCTCAACTAGGATACCAGACTACGCTAGTGGAGCTGCAAAACTTTTTGAATAACGTCGTGACAGATTCGCCGGAACTAGGCAATGCGAGGTCTGCTGCTGGACCATCTGCCCAGCCTACACGCAAGCGCAACATTGAGGACCCTCTTGAGGAAGCCTCTAACGTCTGGAAACGTAACAAAGGTGGCCGTGGACGTGGCCGCGGACGTGGACGTGGAGGTGGAAACAATGGTGGACGCGGTCAGACATCTGGTCGTGAAGATTTTAATTCGCTTGCAAACGCGATGACAGCTGAGGAGCGCAAGCGACACATGGACCGATGCAACCTAAGAAGCAATGATGGTGGCAAGGCTGTTCTACAAATGAACTGGAGCAGCCGGCTACATCTACTGTTCATTCTGAGACACTGTTAGCGACAGAGGTCGTCGATACACCTTCGGCATCTCCATCGACTACAGTTGCGACACCTGTAACGCAAGTAGCAGGTCGTCGTCGTCAGACTAAGCAGAGACAGAGTCGTAAACCTGTAACCAGACGTTCAGTTGATTGGAAACTGGTTGACTCAGTCTTTGACCCTCTGCATGCACGATTCAACTTTACGTTGGAGGGATGTGCTGATGATGAAGGTCTGAACTCGCACGGTGACTTACCTCACTGTTCGCCGAGTGACTCAATTCTAGACAGAGATTTGACAGGAGAACGGGTGTTCATCAACCCACCCTGGGAGTTAGCTGAGCAGATTGCGCAGCATTTTGAGGATTGTCGTCGAACATCTCCGACATCTACGATGGCTGTATTTGTACTACCGAAGTGGGCAACAGACGACTCGGAACAGTCCATCGCTACGCTGCAACAATTTTCCTCGCCAGCTACAGCACTACTGACTGACCTCACGGAAGCTCGCCCGTTAATTCGAACTGAGCTGACTGTGAAAACTCCTGATGGCGGACACCAAATTTCTGGATTAGTGGACTGCGCTGCGACACTTGATTTTGTGTCAGAGGACTTTGTACGACGCTTTGCTTTACAGACTCGGAAGTCTGCAAGTAAAACTCCAGTTCGACTCGCTAATGGACAACGAGTGACTTCTACGACAGTCTGCGACGTCACTTTTGAGCTGGCTCGACACGAGTTTCAACGGACTTTCTACGTCTTACGTGATTTACGCACAGCTGATTTAATCCTGGGTTTACCATGGCTTGATGACGAACAGGCCTCTTTACAATTTGGTACAACCAGAATTTTTACACTAATGGACGGCACAGCTGTGGAGACTACACTCGAGGAACGACGCCCTGAGTGTCTACTCCTGTCGTCTACGAAAGTTCAGAAGCTTATGCGCAAGACGCGCCGCAGCAGAGGACGTCATGCTGATTTTTACGTCATTGAACTTACGTCAGCTGCCGACCAATCAACGGACTTTCACACTGGAGAGGAACTAACAGCAGAACAACGTGACAACTTCCGGTCGTTACTTTTTGAAGACTTCCCGGAGTTACTGCAACCTGTCGACTCTCCGCCAGTAAGCCGACAGTGGGATCACCCCATTGACACAACTGGCCCGATGCGACGTCAACGTCTGAACAGATTGTCACCCGCAGAGCGCGCTGAGCTTAATCGACAGCTTAAAGACGCAGTGGAAGCTGGTTTGATACGACCCAGCTACAGTGAGTTCGGCTCGCCAATTCTTTTTGTGCGAAAGGCTGATGGCTCGCTACGTCTGTGCATTGACTACCGCGGTCTTAACGAGGTTACGCGTAAAGATGCTTACCCGCTACCGCGTGTGGACGACACTCTGGACGAACTTAAGGACGCGAATTTTTACACACACCTCGACCTCGCTTCTGGATTCTGGCAAGTTCGAGTGCGTGATCAGGACGTTCACAAGACGGCTTTTCAGACCCCTGATGGCTTAATGGAATGGGTCGCCATGCCGTTTGGGCTGTGCAATGCACCAGCTACATTTCAGAGGATGATGAACGACATTCTTCGCGACTTTTTACATAAGTTCGTGACAGTCTACCTGGACGACGTCTGTATCTACAGTCGAACTCTGGAAGAGCACCTGGAACACCTGCGTCTAGTGCTACAGCGATTCAAGGAGGAAGGGCTGAAATTACGCCTTAAGAAATGCTTCTTCGGATTGCAAGAAATGGAGTATCTGGGCTACACTGTGTCAGCCGGGAAAATTTCGGTTTCCACAAAGAAAGTCGAGGCCGTTGCAGACTGGCCAGTGCCCAAGACGCAGAAGGAGGTTCGCAGTTTCGTACAGTTCTGCAACTTCTATGCGAGATTTATACACCATTTTAGCGACCTTACGGCTCCATTGACGGACTTACTGCGGAAGTCCCAGCCACAGAAGGTTACGCTGACGCCTGCCTGTTTGGAAGCCTTCGAGACTCTCAAGTTACGGCTCATTTCCGCGCCATGCCTGATCCTTCCGGAGGTCAGCTCGGACGCGACGTTCACCGTGGCTACAGATGCTTCAACAGTGGGGATTGCAGCAGTCCTGTTGCAAGACCAAGGAGGCGGTCTTCAACCAGTCTCTTACTGGGCGCGTAAGCTGAATCCAGCTGAGCGTGGTAACACTTACTCTGCGTACGACTTAGAAGCTTTGGCCGTATGCGAAGCTGTCAAGCATTGGAGGTGCTATCTTGAAGGCTGTTCTAAGTTCCTTGTCGTAACAGACCACGACACACTGCGACATCTGCTCAGGCAACCGAACAACAGGCTGAACAAGCGGCAAGCAAGATACCTGCGGGATTTGCAACCGTTTGTGGGCTCGATGACACTTGCATATCGCAAGGGAGCTCTGAACGAAGCCGACCCGTTAAGCCGGCGTCCAGACTTCGTACCTCAGGCCACAGTACCCTTATTTTGGGATGGCGAGGTTCCGTCAGATCGAGAATTACGACGGAAGTCCCAGCTGCTGTTTGAAGACGCACAGTTAAATTCACTGACTGTTGACGCGTTGCAGCTGAGCCCTGAGTTCGCTGATCTCATTCGCGAGGGGTTCTCACGAGATTCGTTTTATGGGGACGATGGTGAGTGGACAAGAGACAGCCGGATAGAAGCCAGAGACGGGTACTTTTGGCGTCTCAATCGCCTCTGTATTCCACAGAACTCTGAGCTCCGACTGAGATTGATCACAGAGCTGCACGAAAGTTCGTCAGCTGGTCACAGAGGAGTTGCTAGCACTCTTGCTAAAGCACTCGACAGATTCTGGTGGAAACGAATCCGCCAAGACGTGAAAGATTTTTGTGAACGCTGCGTCGTGTGCCGACGAGCGAAGATTCGACCGCAGATGGCTGCGACTCTTTACCCATTACCTGTTCCACCCAGACCGTGGCACACAGTTGGTCTTGACTACCTGACACACTTGCCTGAGAGCAACGGCTTTAACAGTGTGCTGATTGTAGTAGACCATCTAACTCGAATGGCCCATTTTCTGCCATGTACAGAGTCGATTACTGCCGAAGAAACTGCCACTTTGTTTTTACAGGGAGTCTACCGCTTACATGGACTACCCCGTGTGCTGATCAGCGACCGCGACCCGAAATTTGTCAGCGCTTTCTGGCAGACACTTTGGAGACGCCTTGGAACGCGACTGAACATGTCTACCAGCCGACACCCAGAAACAGATGGACTGACAGAGCGCGTGAACAGCACGTTTCAGCAGCTTCTTCGTTGCTTCTGTTGCTATGATGGCTCCAACTGGTCGACACTTTTACCGCAAGTGGAGTTTGCGTACAACGCTTCGCGTGCACTCGGAATTGAGCACACGCCGTTCGAGGCTAACTTTGGCTTTTCTCCTGAGGAGCCTCCTGACCTGCTCTTCAGCATGCGACCATCAATTCCAATTTCGCAAGACGCAACAGAACGGTTGAGATTGTTACAGGAAGTACACAGCTTGGTACGCTCTGTGTTACAGCTACATAAGGACGAGATGCAAGCGCGCACAGAACCGTCTACAGCGCCACACTTCGCTAAGGGAGACAAGGTGTCAGTCGTCACAGCAAATCTTTTTCTGCGAGGACAACCAAACAGGAAACTCAGAGACAGACAGCTCGGCCCTTTTTCAGTGGAGGAGCAGATTGGAAAACACAGTTACAGATTGAAACTACCAGCGACAGTACGCTTACACCCTGTGTTCCACGTTAATAACTTACGACCCTGCTCTACTGCTCCACTACGACCAGCTGTTCCTGTGACTGTACCTGAAGGAGACGATGAGGAGTTTGACGTCTCACACATTTCTGCTGTGTGCATCAAGTCGCTACCTGGGCGACGAGGCAAATATTTGCTCTTCATGACACACTTCAGTGATGACGACATTCCACCTGTCTGGCACCGTTTGAACGAGGTGCATCGAACAATTGCGTTACAAGATTTCTTGGAGACGCCCCAATGGCGCAAGTTCGCCAAGACTCAGGCGTACATTGACTTCATGCACGCTCACCCAGCGCGCATTCCTGAGTCCCAGTAACTGCTTCAGTAAAGGAGCCAAGAACCACGGAGGTCTGCCTCGCGGCGGCCTCATTGATCTGTCAAGAGGGGGAGGGTACGAGTGTGACGAGTACAGTCCTGCAACAGTACATTGCAGGACATTGTACAGGTACTCGTTACGGATATCAATTCGTGCTTTTCCACAGGACGGACGTATACTCGTGGGTACGTCGCTACTGCAATATTGTAATGGTGCTGATGCTACAGTACGACCAGTACCTCCCGGTACGTACAGATATGCATAATTAATCTAACCAGCCAGATGACGCGCCAGAGCGAGCTCTCCAATGCAGAAGGAGCCGCGTCGTGAAACCCAATGCTAGGCAGGCCGCGTCTCGAGGCGAATGACGACGGTTGAGCAGCACCAACGCCTGACACGTAAGCGTAGCTTGCAGGCGTGATTAGTCTGGGCTGAAACCTATTTAAGCCCAGTGCAGTAGAGGGAGGTGACAGAACCTTTTAACAATTCCTTTGTTCACTTACAATATCTACTGCCCAAGTACAGCAGTGAAACATCTCTCATCAATTGCCTCTCGACAACATCAATTGCCATCTTGCAACAACAGAACTAGACAGACTAGAACAGGCTAACCGCCACATAACTGTCAAAGCGCAAGGAGCGAGAGTCAGCGGCACTCATGCCATGGAAGCGACGAACAGCCACCAAAATAGCCAAGCGATCAACCAACTCAGCCGCCATCGGTAAAACGGTATGGCAACAAAATGCAATGTTTTGCCAAACATGTCAAAATGATTTCATAAGGACCCAAAGACGGCGTGCGGACTTTGGCTAGGGGCCGACCAGGCGACCAGCGCAGATCGACCATGGTTGGGTGGGTGGGTTGCGCGAGTCTTAGATGGAGAGCGCATGCACATTGTGCGTGAGCTCTTTGTAGCACTATCTTATCATAAAAGGCATGTCCTAGTTAGAGTTGTCATTTGCTTGGGGTAGGTAGGGGCTTCCGATGGTTGGTCGCGACATCCTCAACAACATATTGGTTGGTGATAAGGTTGTGACGTGTCACTCTTATGTTGAAATTAAAAGTGTTTACATTTATATCGATTTAACGGCTACATTCTTAGAGTGTTCTGCATGGTACCATCTAGGTCTTAAGGATATGGTTCGCGCCGGTGGCCTCCTTGTTCAACCTCTCCGTTGTCAATAGCAACACAATGTCAAGCATACAAGTATGAAAATTGATAATATCGCTAATCCTCATTATGCGCGGCTTGCTCCCGCCGTGCAAAGGCGATGATCCGTGAAACTCGTATGCACGTGTTGGTCGAGTCGGGCCTACCTACTAACCAATGCTCATGTGCGACTCCTCCGGTCGTGCCGGAGCTATCATACACATATCCCCGAGGCACTAGAGGGAGGGAAGCGTGCGAAAGCCCCCCTCGCTCAAGTCGTTGGCGGTCCCGACTAGATCCACGCACACCCTTCTCCGAGATAGGCACTTCAGCTCCTTACGTCGCAGCTGCCCTCCTAGCATGGGCTTCCCTTCCCTTCCGGGGGCTGGGAAGGAAAGTAAGGCCTTAGCTTCCGACGGTTTCCGGTTGGGGCTCCTGCCGCCGGGCAAGATTACTCTCCTCTCCCCACTCCGCCGCCGTTTGTCTTGAACACATGTTTGATCGCGTTTAGTCCGCCCGTACCCACCCTAGGTGGTTTACACTTCCTGGGGAGGCGCCTTTTCAAGCGGTGTATGTGCCGTCACGATAACCTCAAGCACACCGCATGAGGCCCTCATGTCGATGGTTGGGTACCGATCGACTGGGGGAGGGATTGGTCGAACACAATGATGTAGCCAACGTCATAAACATGTTCGGTACGGAAATCATAACGTGAACCCTCCGTACCGGATTTTTCCCGACGGCAGTCGATCATGAGGGCCTGTCGAAGGGTTACACGGAAATGCCATCACCGGGAATCGAACCCGGCACCTCCGTGTCCGGAGTCAAACGCCGTAACCAAGTACCGCGCCTAAAAGTCGGTACCCATTGGGGATATATCTCATATATGTACCCCCGTACTGCCCGAGCAACGGGCTCCCGCAGTACATCCACTATTGGCGAGATAGTAGGGCCAAGACTCCCCCGGAGTACAACGTACGGATGTGTCCATTATCGTGCCCGCCATGGGGATCTTACAACAGGGCCGCCACCGGTAAATCGTGCCGCTCTTCCGGCTGCAGCTCCTCCGGTATGCTTTACGTCATAGGGGAGGCTTGACATCCACCCGGCTAGTCGTCCAACAAGTGCTCTTCCACGGCGATGCTTCTAGGTTGTCCTCCTCCGCTAGCTCCAACGCCCGCCTCCCACCCCAGATCCGTCCGTACCCTCCTCGCCGCCAAAACACTCATGAGGTACATGTCTCGCTCCCCTAGCAATAAAGTATTCGAGGGATATTTCGTCTTGAAAATTAGTACCGATCGGCCCGAGCGGGAGATCCTTGTGCCGGTGAGAACAAATGTTGTACATTGAAAAACCCCATGCACATGACTTTCCCATCAACTGTTGACCACGCGGGTCGCAGCTGCCCGATCTCCCTGCATATTCCCCTATCGTGTCAGACCAAGCACGTCTACATACGGGGCTGCCACTCACCATCAAGAAGGGGGGGTAAATGCCGGCGAGTAGCCTGCGAGCGCACCCCCTCCGGGGCCGCCGCCGCTGCGCCGCCGGCGGGCGCCCCGCTCTTACAATAACACCAACCGCGAGGCTTATAGTCCCGTACACATGAAAGTAAGCTTTACAAACCTCTAGAATTAAACCAATCTATCCATATACAACAAGGGCAGGGTTTGCCAAAACTAAAGCTAGAGGCTTACGAAGCCGAAAACTAGTGAAGCGGTCAGGAAGGGACAAGCTAACCGAAGAACCGGCACATCGTTAGGGAAGGGCCAATGGTTGGGTCGATGCACTTGCCTTCAGTCACGTCGTTGTTCTTGGTCTAACGCCCCATGTACTTGATGACCGGGGGGTGGGGGGGGGGGGGGGGGGGGGGGGGGGGGGGGGGGGGGGGGCGATGCAGGACGTTGCGGACGCGGCCTCCTTGCGGAGGTGGTGCGCTGACCACGTGAGGCAGGGCGGTGGGTGTGCGCTCACGATAGGGCACGCTTGCATGAGCTAGGACAAAACTTACGCAGCCGCCCGCCACTCCGAGGAGTCCTCGTCATGGGTGAGACGCCAGAGTAGAAGGTGGGAAGCTGTCGAAATAATCTACACAGTAATCCCGACGGCTGTGAGTTTGGTACATTGCTTAAGAGCGGACTACGAAGCAATTAATTACGGCTCATGCAGAAAAAATGTGTGAGGGCATACATTGTGTAACGTAAGTGATATAATTAAAGCGTTTTTTATTTCTTATCTCCTCCCGACCTCTCTCCACTCCGCTGAAGTAACTTGCCTTCAGTCTTGAGGCGCCATGTCGTCCCTTTAGTCGAACGTTACATGGGGCGCGGTGCCTCGCACAGTTTTTCTGGCGCGTCGTGTCGCTTGTTAAATCTCACTATTAGTACGATTGTATAATAGCTAGTCACATGAGCTATTATTGTGGCTTGCACAAATACGGTAATCAATGGTACCATAGAATAGAGCACGCACGTCTGCGACGTAGGGGGGCTCCGCTACGCGCTGCAGACAACTTTGTGCATGTGGCTTAGACAATATGCGTGTTCCACTCATACAGTACGTGTGTAGTGATAGCTTATCTGTGGAGTCCTTTGGCCAGGCACGTCGTTTTGCTATGGAACAATAAAGTCGCATATATGTACACAACGCATATGTTTTATTCAGGAAAGCCGCCAATGCTATATCTAACTGTTTTATACAGTCCCATTCCATCCACAAGGAAAGAAGAGTGGTCATCACAGTTTTCATTCGACGATTTTTCTAACTCTTAGAACACTGCTCTCGAGAGAAAGGAAGTTTTGGTTGGGTTTCAGGGGAAGGCATGGGAAGTGCGCGTGGTGAGCTAGTAGCATGGTATCCGGCGGGAGCTCCTTTAACCACGTGGCTATTCATGCCAAATATGCCGGTGCGAGCTGCGTTCCTATGAGGCTGCTGACATCCCTGGCTTAATCCAGGGTGATGTTGTCCCAACGCGCATGATATGCAGTCTCTCCTGTTTCAAACAAGTACATCGATGAAACGCCAAACGAGTTAGACATCAGTGCGCGAGTGCGACAACTGAAGCATGAACAGGAGCGCGACATGAACATAAAAAACCATTCTGGCTCATTATTTTGTTCACTTCAAATGTAAGTGTATCAGCTCGTGTCACCTCTCTCCAGCGAATCCTTGCACTGTCTATGTCGTCCAAAGTGTCCAGCTCATCCTTGGCCGCCTTTTCGTGTCGGCTTTCAATTTGCTTATACGCTTCCTTCGCCCTAATTTGTGTTGACGGAGGTTAGAAGCACTCAGAGACAGCAACCAGCAGTGGACCTAACCATGACCATACAGCGCGGAATTACAACAAGCGCGTTCGACAGCACTGGAAAGCGAAACTAGCTCCGCGTACCTGTGCTGCTCCATAACGGTGGGCGGCAAGTCACTGTAGTCCTTCTCGCAGTCATCCCACTCCGTCTCTGCGTGGTTAACAAATAAGCGCGGCCACCACATCTCGTTGTGCATCCAATGTCTGCAAAGAAAGCGACGAGCAATCTAAATGGATCTTCTGGTCTCCTATAAACACCCCCAAAATCCTTCCAATGTAACAAAATGAATGAGAAAGTATATGGGAAACGGGGATGGTGCTGGAATTGCAAAACCCCCCAAAAGCATTCCGCACTTCTGCAACAGCTCAAGATTCATCTTTTGAAGAAACAGCATGAAGCCGTCTTCGCCCTCGCCTTGCCCGGCAACCCACACCGATTCATCTGGTATGATGCCTCTCTCCAAGGTTCCTTCAAGAAAAACCTCTGAAGACTTCTTGCTCGCAACTGCAGTTTCCAAAGACAAGTAAAGAATTACAACTGCCGATACTGAATGCATAGTTATAAGACGATGGTAATTGGCTCTCAAACCTTTAATGTAATACGGAGAGATAGTGACATCGAACTCGTTTGGCTTCATTTGGGCAGGGACATTCAAAGCAATGATCTTAATCTCTGACGACGATTGCTGCCATCTGCAGGAGCCGTCGCTGATTTGAGTCCTAGGAGAATGACACAAATGACGAGACCCAGTTACTGGTGGTGCTTAAGTTGTCAGGGCACAGGTAGACTGGCTGGTTGAACACGGCGGACCCAAGCAGTTGCGCCGTCAGGCGTACACAAACTCATACGAGGGTCAGAATGTTGAGGGCGCCAGACAAACGCACCAAACCTCCTTCTCGCCATGTTTCGCTTCATATCTCACAATGGTGAGAGCAAACGCATGCTTTGACTTTCGTGGAACCGGGGTTCCGTCTGAATATACCAAGAAGTACGACTTGTACGGAACCTCAAGCTCCAACTTAGGCTTTGCAGGCTACAAGTCAATGAATGTGCATGAATGAGGTCAGCACGTGTAGCTGAATGCACAGTCAATGGAATCAGCCCGGCACATAACATACGTAGAAATACGAAGTGGAGCGACTGAGCACTTACCAATATCAGCGCACTTTGACCATCGCTCCCATTCATAGATGATGGGGTGAAAGTGGCCGCTGGATGTATATTAGAACTCGATGAAATGCAGCGCGCACTAATGGAAATAGCGCCCCGCTGCAAGTCAAACAATGGGTCGAGCTGACTGTCTACCACTTTCACCTCCTGCAGGCCAACCACATATATAGTCACTAGTCAGCCACAGCCGGAGCCGAAGATGTTGGATCTGAGAGATATCATGGATCGACTCATTCTTTTCGTGCCAACATGTCGAGACAGAGGGTGCTCATCAACAGCAAGCAATGCAGTGAAACCTGAATGAACCGTGACACGGTCTGATTCACTTTCTCCACAAATGTAAGAGCCCCCTTTTCATCTGCTCCAAATAGTAGAATGCACTCCACCTTGAACCCCGATGGAGAATGCAACCTCACATTTTCAATGATCACCTGCGCAAGCGAATACAGACACAAACGTGTAATAATCATATATAAGTAGGATTACCGAGAAAGTGCAGTGAACCTGATATATAGGTTGGGGTTCTGGTGAGAGCTCGCATTTTGAACTTTAAGAGTCCTGCCGGAAGAAGCTGCCAAAGCTTCCCGCAAAGACGCCCTCATGTCAGCATTAAATCCTGACAATTTCATTGTCGTTGTTTCTATCACGCACTCCACAACCACACCATCCCTTCCACTCGAAGCCGCCTGCACCTGCAACATAATTAACGACATCGAATATGAACAGTCAACCCACGCAGTCACGAGTCCACCGTGTAATTACACCCTGATCAGGTACCAAGTTCGTTGTGTGCAGCCCAATTACGAATCATTTTCAAGCGGGAGAACTTCGGGCAATGTACACACCTGGGCATTGGACACTGGGAGCATTTCTGGGTTCAAGATACCACCCCACGACAACTCTGCTTCGTTGACTGTCAAAATAGCTGCATCATTCATTTCCTCCAATGTGAGCTTTTCTTCGAGAAACTGGCATCATTAAAAGGGGGAGTGCAGGAAAAAATATAGGTTAAACTGTCATATATGGCAAGTACGTGGGTGTTTTGAATCAATGTGATGACTCACCTTGATATCATCCCAGACTCTTTGTTGGCGAGGATTTAAATCACGAGCCCTGTACATTGAAGACAATGCATGGAATTCGTCCTGCATCACAGCGAGCACATTGTTCAGGAAATTGAAAAAATGTTACTGACACCCCAAAGGTTGAGTTGGAGAGTTGAGTAGCTACCTTCATTGGCGACCCTGCTTATCACCCGCAATTTCTACAGCAGGAGCCAATCACAAGAGCGCACATGTGCAATTACATACTTAAGATGATACACATGCGACAAACCTTATCTTCGTGCTCTTGCTCGGCTTGATACGCACAGCCCAGTAAATGGTACATGTCTGCAAGCTCATGCTCCAAGACCGCAAGGTAGCCTTCATTCTCCTTCTGAGGGGTATTCATAACATTTTTTGCTTGTCAGACGACATACTTTTGAGCTTGATTTTTTTATCAATTCACGAATTGTCGTTCGCAGACCTTGCTCATGAGGTGTTTCAATGCTTCAATACCCAGCACCGCATCCTGTCGTGCTTGCAAGTAGCACTTGGAAATACAGTTCACCTTGCCCCGGAGCCAATACGCTAGGTACTCTGGCAGGCCATGCTAGCGAATCGCAAACAAAAGGGCAAAATATTAGAAAACGCATTTTTTCACTGTGACAAATAAGCACGCCATAGCTTGTTAAAACTCGGAACTATTTCAAAGGGAAAAAAACCACCTCAAGCCAGTCTACGAGATATTTCTCGTACGTCCATGGCCGCACGCTGCGTCCATCTGACTGTGCCTGCATGGCAGTTACTTCTAGCCGTTACGCTTCAGAGACAGACCGGCGAAATATATATTTCTTTATCTGGTGGAATCTTTCCTACCTTCAAAAACCGGAACCACGCCTCTTCCATCACCACAGCCTCAGCAACCTCAATCTGCGAGTTGGCCAGGGAGTGCCAGGCGTATATTGATTGTGCTCATTCACACGATACAGACTTCAGTTGCAATGTAAAATGGGTACGAGATGCGCTGTGAAAGGGTACGAGACAAATACTGCGAACAGTGAACTGGTTGTGATGAGCCCATATGATCCTCCAATGCAAACATCCAAATGGATGGGAGACAAAATACTGCGAACAGTGAACTGGTTGTGATGAACCCAGATGATCATCCAATGCAAACATCCAAATGGATGGGAAGGTCCCTTATGAGGATAAAAGTTACGGCACCCCCAACCTGAGCTGGCTTAATTGACGATTTTCCCTCAAGCTCGCTGACGAGTAAAGAGATACAGCGCCCCAGCTCTTCCATGGTCAGCATTGCACAGCAATCATGAACTGCCTGACGGCAAGCATTGTCCCCTGAAAGCAACGCACAACAAGCTCAGGGCTAGTGTGCTGCAGTCTTTAACCAACCAAATGCATAGACTTTGGGATATCTGACCATTCGAAAGTTGGAGAGCAGAACGAAATTCAAATAGAGCATCAGCCTTGCGATTCAAGCCAGCCAGGGCGGTGGCCCTTCGAAAATGGGCTTTATCCCATTTTGGCGAAGTCGAACAGCACCTGGCACAGTACATGAAGACATTTGCTCTCAACCGCAACCGCAATACCAGCCTTTACAACTCCACCATAACCTGATTCCTGCTAAGCCCCTGACCACCTTGCGGAGTTAAAGGTGGCATGTGTGTACATCATTCCGTTGTTACCAATTCATTCAATCATTACGTGCGAAAGACGACTCACTCCGAATACTTACTTACCAGTCGGCATCGGACAGTGCTTCTTGAAATCGTTTTGCCTTGGCAAATGCCAAACTTCGATTTGAGTATATCTTCTGTGTCAGAACAGACTTCACCCCAACATTAATGGCCTCGGTGTAGCCCTCCCATGCTGTGCGATAATTCCCTTCCTGCTTGTATATTTCGTCAGATGCGAATTTGGTTGAGTTTGATGTTATTCACACAATCCAGAACATAGTGCCAAGGAGTACAGCGGGCTTACACATTATGACACAGGCAGCGCGTTTCCCACAGCACCATACCTTCAGTGCTTGGTCCGCCTTCGTCTTCAAGTGCTCCACACGCATCAGTCTAAGCAAGAAGGCAAGATGAGCACACCATCAGCCCCCTCAGCGTACAGATTTGCAACATTCTGCAAAAAGACACTGAAAGTAAACAAGCAGTGTGCAGGTGCCATAGCCATTAGTTGTGGATCAGCTTCGGCACTCTGATGAGGCTATTTCACAGTCCGGCACACAATAAGAAGTTACTGGATGACACACACGAACTGAGATTCAGACGCACTTGAGTGAAGACTCCCCCATTGTACTCGGCAGTTTGGGATCCAAACGTGGATTCGGCAGCCCTTCTTCTAGATGTGCAGGTGCAGCCGGGGCTACTGAGTCGACGGGTTATGGGAATTGTATGCGGTGAACTACGTCGAGATGCTTCCGCAGGATCGGCAGCGTATCTAGGTTGATGTACTCTTTTGACACTCCTGATGCTTGTCTTTCGGCGAATGTTTCAGAGCAAATAAGCGGCGTTTCATCTTCCGGAGTTGCATCTTTCGCCAAAAAGATGGCGCGCCAGCCCGCGGCTTCCGCTGCTGTTTGCGAAGAGCGATTTAATCAAAAATAATAACTCAGCACAAGAAATAGTAAAACTAATCATGAAACAGTAATAACAGTAAAGTAACAAAAATAACATGAAATAAAATAAAAATGAAAAACAATACAATCGGCAACACAGTTGCTGTATACCTTTACCCGCCAGAAAGGTTGCGCAGCGGCGCGCCTTCCGCCGCTGCTTGCGAAGAGCGAGTTAATCAACAATATAATATCTCAATACAAGTTATACTAAAGCGAATCATGAATCAATAATACGTAATAAAATCAAAATAGAAGAAAATGAAAACAACGCTACGGGCATTACATCAGTAAAAGTAAGGAGGACGCATCAGTAAAAATAATGTGTATCGCTAATCCTCACCGATCGCAATTTTCTGTTTATGGAAAGATACTGAAACAAGCTACTCTAAACCTGGTATAGAAATTTCAATTCAGTCCTGGAGTTGATATTTCAGCCTCATGTAGTCCGAGCAGATTCGATTACAAGAAGCACTGAATAGGGACGACAGGACAGTGAAAAAAGGGGGGGAGACCAAGAGGAAGAGTGACAAGAGTAATATTTATTGTACTTTTCGCTCGACGTCGTGGGATTTCCGGGATGTTACGGGACACTGCTCTCGAATGTGCCTCGAAGAACGGACATGCCGGGAAATATCAGTGTCCCGTCACTATCCCCTGCCGCGAGTGCTTGCAACTATTCTGGCTTCTTATCACACGCAGCGGGTCATATATATCTGGGGAGTAGTTTCGGCGGTTTGGCGTCGAGCAGATTGTGCGCGGTGGTTCTGAAGCCGCACCCAGAAAAGCGCAGGACAGGTCGACGGGACGACGGGTTTGTTTTGCGGCCACAGTGGAGCCGCGGGGGAGCGATACAGAGCGACTTCTGCGTAGATAGACACGATGGGGCGTGATCCTGTCAACATAACGCGACTAGTGAAATTGAACGACCAGTTTGAACAAGCACAGGCGCACTCGAAGTCTCTTCACCGGGGTGGACAGACGGCTGCATGGCACGAGTCGGCCTTCAAGTCGTCGGGCGGCCCAGTCAAGGTAGGAGGGCCTCTGGGCCACTGCTGTTCTCAGATAAGAGACCGGCCGGGATAGTGACATGTGCATCTTGGAGTTGTCCTGGCAGTGGGGTGCAAGTATCTCAGATTTACTTCGCGACCGGTTTAAAGGAAGACCGAGAGGAAGGTGTGGTTAAGGGCAGGCGAAAACCAAATGACGGAACTGTAAAGTGCGAACAGTATCACTCCTGCTGAGTGCGTAATGCGGAAGTCAGGGCACAGGGGCTTGTGAGTGATGCTTTCTTCGGTAGCAGGCTGTAATGATAGACCCAGACAGCGAGGTTGGGTGCGCATTTTGAGCAGCGCTGGATGTGTCTGTCCTTTTCCCTCAGGTTCCGAACGGGCAGACGGCCACCAACCGAGCGACGACCTCACGGGCCACCGCAGAGATTATGGACGAGCTGGGAGCAGCGCGAACGACTGTGCTCATGGAGCGCAAGGCACGGCTTAAGATTCTGCTGGAGAGCGAGCGGATGATGTACGAAGAGGAGCTCAATGCACTGGGGCTGGCGATTGAGAAGCATGCCTTTTAATCCAACAACTATTTATTTCTCTTCACCCTTCTAAGCTAACAGGCATTCCTATAAAACCTACGCCCAGAGTCTATGTCCTCAATACCATATTCTCAGCGACAGAAACCGACCCGTTCACGCAACACTATCCACCGTTCAGATCTCAGTCCAAACAGGGAGAATACCAAGTGTGCGTGTGTGCTCTTTTATTGAATTCAGCACAGCACAAACCTCACTCCACTGGAGCACAGGTTGGACCTCACTGATGCCGTCCAGACGCTTGGCAGAAAGGCATGAAGCCACGCTTGTTATTGTTGGCCCGCCCCGCATGCGCCTTGTGACATGTGCCCAGCACAGCCTCCAACGCCGCACAGCACATTGCAAGGCCATTCTTCGGCTGCAACAGCGCAGCGCGTGCGCCACTGCTCCCAGCGCCTCCATCACTGTGGGTGCTGCTGTCTCTACTCCCGCCATTCGCTCCTGCTCCTCCACCACCACCGCCTGCCCCGGTATTGGCGGTCATGCGACACCCAGTGACCTTCCAGCGTTCCATCATAGATATGGAGCTCAGCTTGGAGTCGCCAGGAAATCGCTGCATCACCACATCCAGTAACCCTAAAGCCTGTAAGCGGTGGCAAGCAGCAGCCAGTAAGGTAAGCACGAGACGCAAGAGTGACTCTACAGGAAAGGCAGGAAGGGGGTGTCTGGGACTGTGGGTGACCTGGTCAGCAAGGGGGGAGCCGCTGTTGCCGCCCTGGCTGATAATGTCCGCCACTGCGGAGAAGCTACCTGGATGCGTCAACCATTCCTCCGCTGACCCAAGGCGAGCCCTTGGCACCTGTAGAATAAATGGGCGGTGACAACTGAAGCAGTGAACCCTGTGCAACTAAAACAAGGTCAAATGAAAGGAGTGATGGCTGCAGGTGGTGGGTAGGGCAGACAGGGATCCACCTCGAGCACGCTTCGAAGTAGTGCAAGGCACACCGAATGGTAGCGTGGCGGCCCCACCGACAGAGTGCACAGCAGCAGCTGGCAGAACAGCTTGGCATATCTTGGGAAGAACGTGAACACCAGCGGCTCGCACAGCTGGGGCGAAACGGAGGGAAAGGGGTGGTAGAGTAAAAAACGCCGTCACAGCAGAGCCGCACAACAAAACACAGAAAGATAAGCATGTGGAGACTAATGGCTTTGGAAGTATTTGTCGATAGCTGGTGTGATTCTGTGAAAGGCTCCCCACCTGTGCCACAAAGTCTTCAGCTCTAGGTGAGGGTGGCTGGTGTGAGGTGAGCAACCCCAGCGCAGCGCCTAATTCCTCGTAGCCCTGCGATCGCGCAGCTGCCGCTAGGAGCTCCGCACACTCATCCGCGGCGTCGCCGTGGGTGTACGACCCGAGGTGCACAAACACCCAGGGCAGCAGGCCCAGCATAGAGACCAGTAGCTGGGTGTCCAATGGGCCAAGGATGACGCCTGTGCCTATGATGTGGCTGCGCAGCGCGTCCGTACCCATTGCCATTGTCATCTGTCCGCATGAGGAGACAGAGTTGACCTGCATGGTGGGAATGTCGGTGGGGGTAGCACTGTTGGGGTCTGCTGCCATGGCTGACAACACGTATATCAACACGTTGATGGTGGCTCCACAGCACTCATCATCCAGCAGTCCCTGTGTAGGATGTGCGGCAAAAAGGATGAGGAAGCAGAGGAGGAATGAGCACCAGCACACATCAAAATGGACGACAGGTAATCAATAACAAGAGTCACTTTCCCAAATCATGCAAGTCACGTAGTTACCCATACTACTACTTCTCTCGGACAACGGAGCTGCAGGTGAAAGGCACGCACCTTCATTAGCAGCTGCTGCAGCGCCACAGTGGGCCAACTGCTACCTGCTGCAGAGCCCGGCGATGACGTCGCTGTAGCTGAGCCCGTCGTGTTGTTGAGCAGGTGCTCGCCTGCCTTCCAAGGCGGCACTTCCCCCCATGGCCGCTCCTGTGACACCCAAGCACCACTCACGCCATCGATGTCCACCAGGCGGGTGCTTGCCAAGCTGCTGCGAAGGCTTCCAGGTGGACTGTGGCCCATGAAAATGCAGTCTCAGCCAACCCAGGCAACGCACCCAGCAACCAGTTCGAGCCCCAAACACAAAAAACAGACTAAACCCGCCCCTCCGTTCATAGCCATATGGAAATACAAGGTACAGTAGAACGAACGAGAAAGGCGGCGGGAGCGGGTCACCTCTGCGAAAGGCTCAGTTCGAGTTCCCAGGCCTGGCTGCCAGGCGCTGCGGCTACCAGCACATTCTGCACGGTGACCTTAAGGACAGCATAAACAGGGGATCACGAAAAATATACATATCAATAGAGAGTGAGGGGGGGGCGGGGGTTGAACAGCACACAGTGCCACACGGTTCAAACCAGCATCTTTCCGGGTAGAAGCAGCGATTCCATTGAGACAGCACATCAAACCTTTTCCCATCGCACGTTTGAATGACATCAAGATAATAGATTCAACTAGAGCCTCAAGCACATAATTGCAGAGAGAGAAAAAGGTAGCATTGCACAACTGAACACTTCGTTCGCACGACAAACGGGTTTTGGCGAGGCGACCCGCACCGACTGCCCGGTTCCCACAACACTGCCATCACACAAATCGGATACGTTGCTGTGAGAGCTTTGGGAAGGCGCTAACCTGATTGAGATCCATCTTTTCAAGAACCCGCCAGAGGAGGCCCAGCACCTGCGCAGTAGAATGCGACTGAGCTGTGGGTAAAACCGCCTCTCCTTGGCGTGTAAAAAAGAAGAAAGCCAGCCGCATCACCCAAGCATCTTCATTTCACACAAAAGCTCCGATCATCGAAAGCAGAAAGCGAAAGGGTAAAAAGCACACTGTGGCATACCTCGTGGTAGAGCTGAGGATATGGTATCGGCAGCAGTGACATGCAGGCCCAAAAGAGTTGCGGGTATAGGATGAGCTTTGGCGCAGGGGTAGAGTCCACAAGCGACTGTGCACGGGGCACACGAATGAGTACAACTCTCACCCAAGGCGGACATCTCTGTGTAAGAGATAGGTTGTTAGTGAAACATAAAGGAGCAGCCACCTGCAATGATAGGATGATTTCCATGGCGCACTGCAAGGCTGTGACGTCCTCAGCATTAGTGGCCGCTTTGGTGAGCACCATGTGCAGGCAGTACAGCATGCAAGCTGCGCCGTGGCTGCTGAGCGGCAGTCGCAGGGCGCGAAAGACCTGCAAGCTGCGGCCACTGAGGTGTCGACTACTGCATTCCACTGCCCATTTCAGTGCCTCCTCACCCCAACGCTCCTGTATCGCGCAGCGAAGGCACCACGACAGCGATTGTCAAGCGCTGCACCGTCCAGAACATTATTGGCCACATACGAAATCGTGCCCTCACCCGCAGGTCGCTCTCGAAAACGATCGCCTCCAGCACACCGTTCACAAGCGCCAAAAGTGTGTCAAACGACCGAAGGTGCGGCTGCTCTAACGTGGTGTCTTCGTAAGCCCACAGCCGCTGCCCCGCCATACTCTGCAGCTGCTTGATGGTCCCACTCACTCGCTCAAGAATCCCAACCTGACAATTCGCAGGTGTGTCAGCCCAAACAGTCAGTGCAGTAGCTGCCAAATGATGCAAAACTCAGCCAGCCTCACACCAGACACGACCCCTACCTGGCTGGCCAGGCCACCGCCACCAGCTTCAAGGTGACGTATCCCTAGGGAGTAGAGGAGATTGACAACCAGAAGCGAGCAGTGGTGCGACACCGTCGGCTCGCTGGCATCCATGCAGATGAGAGCCATGTGGAAGAGGAGTGGAAGATGGCTGCGGAAGTCTTCGTCATGTTCATACGCGACCTGGGTTGGCATCAAATCCCAAATGTCACTCCCAGATATGAAAATAAGTCTGGTCATGGGTACTCCACTGAGTGATGTCGATAGTGTGCATGCTCGCAGGCGAAATATTTGAAGTAAAGGATAGAGGTGATTTGAAGAGGAGGGGGGCACCTCGGCAAGGAGGCAGAGTGACAGCTCTGATCGTGTCAGTGGTCGGGTGAGGGTGTTGTTGGTAGTTGTAGTGGCTGGCACACTGGACTCCGCCATCACGTCATCAGCGATCGCCTCCACGATCGATATGGAAGCAGAGGAAGTTCGCAGCGTGCTCGCCTGGGAGGGGGTTCGTAGGATGCCACCGCTGATGGCGCCTGGGAGCAGCGCAGAGTCTGGTAGGACTCAGTATTCGAGCGCTCATCGCGGCGGTTCGGTAGGTGGGGATACCGCAGTAACACAGCGGTATTCAGGGGGGAGCACTACCGTTGGGAATGTCGGCGTCGCTGCTGTCCAGCAGCTCCGTTTCCTCTATAGACTGTCTTTCGAAGAAGATGCGCGGGGCCGCGGTGGGAGCGGAATCGTACGAGTCGTCCTCCTTTTGGGTGGCAAGTTCGTAGAACACCGTCGTTATGTGATACTCGTGTGAGAGCGACAGGTGATATAAAACATGAAGCACGATTTATGGAGGGGTGGAGGTTGGGCACCTCATATAGCTGCTGCGACATCTCATACACAAGGTGGTCCACCGTCTGCTGGCTGGCAATGCGGGCAACGTAGAGGGAGATGCGCTTCGCGACCGAGAAGTAGGTGGTCACGGAATGCAGGTCCCCCGGCGCGCCCTCATCCACCCCCTTGCAGACCAGAAAGTCAAGGATGGGGATGATGTTCCGCCGGTTGCCCGCCAGCGTGCTCCATAACCGCTCCAGCTCATAAGGGAACTGAATCCCGTGCTGCCACTGCACGTAGTAAAGGCTCTTTAGAACCGCATTCGAGCTGCTCTCCCGCCCTGGAAACCGCAGTCCGCCACGCGACAGCTCTCAGCGATCCACCACCTCCCTCGCTGTTGTTGCCTCTAGAGGGAGAGGCAAGAGCAAAATTGTTTTGACAGAAGCAGGTAAATCACAGGGTTGGGGTACTGACCTGTGAAGCTAAGGTTCTGCATCCACGGCGGCAGGCAGATGAGAATCTGGTGGCGGGTAACCTTGTCCGCAACATTTAACACTCGGGTGAGCATCTCAATGCACAGGTTTTGACTTAACTCCGGGTGTTCCCTCGCCATCTCCGAGCTCAGCTGGCACTGAAACTCCTGGTAAGAGTCCTTTAGCAGGACGGCAGCGACATAAAAGGTTGATAATCAGAGAGGTGTCGCTTCCTACGCCAGGGGGCGAGGCGGTTGGGATTGGTACACGGTAGGGCTGATGCGGAAGCAGTAGTTGCCATACCTGTAGGCTGCCAACCACAGCTGCCCCAATGTGGCGCTTTGCCACTCCAGAGGGGGTCCACATTCGTGCCACGAGCACATCGAGGACCGTCAGCGCATCGTCCCGAACCTCTGGCGAGGGGTCTACCATCTTGTACAGCACCAGGCTGAGCACGATGTGCGCAGGAGACCGTAGCTGCGACTCCCTCGAGTAGACTTCCGCCATGACCTAACACCAACGAATACATACAAAACTTGATATCAATTCACCGAGCTTATATGGCGTTCAGAATAACATACAGAGCAAAAGGCAGGTTAGGGCTCACATGGAAGTAGAGGTTGGAGACGCTGGCGTCATTGAGGTAGCAGCGGTCGATGACGGAAGGGAGCAGGTCCAGATTGGTTTTCAGAAGGTTGAGCAGCGCGATGTGGGCCACTTGCTGCAGCGTGGGGCCCACCAGGGGGCTGGGCGCCTTGCTGCTGAACATGCTGTGAATCCAGCCGCCAACAGTGCCCTGCAGTCGGCCATCCCCGTCTAGGCTCTCTCCTGCCACCAGCGCTGCCCGTGCACACAGCACCATCGTCTGCAAACCTTTGCACTGCTCCACCATATCGATCCGCACGTTCTTCATGGTCTCTATGTCCTTCACCTTTGACAGCACTGCCTGCAGCTCGCGGCTGCCTCCCATCACATCCTGCGTGCACCTCGCAAATCAGTTAAGCTCCTGAAAAGCATCCCACATCGAAAAAAGCTGGCGAGAACAGCACATGACAAATACCAACGAGTAACCCGATCGGCTCACCTTACTGGTTTGCACCTCCCGCATGAGCTCCCCCGCCCGGTTGTACCAGGCCTCAAAGATAGAGAAGAGACTCTTTCGCTGAGCCAGGCTGAGCACCCCAGAGGTCGTCATGGGATCTGGCACGAATTTCAAACAAATGTGTCGAAGTGATGGCAGACCAAGACCCGTCAAAATATGACACCTCGGTAAAAACGTTGTGTACTGGAGGGGCAGGACGAGAAGGGAAGGGGGACGACCGCATGCACATGCGTGCGATATGCTGTTATCCGAAGGAGAGTAGGCAGGAGGGTGGGGGGTGAGCAGCAAAGTTGAGGGGATAGCGGACCTGCCAGAGCAGCAGTGACAGAGCAGCAGCAGTAGCGGAGCTGCTGGCAGTCCCAGTACATGAACTCGTTGCTACGCTGAATGTAGTCAGCGGTGGAAAGGATGAAGTCTAGGTAGGCTGCCATCAGCCCCGACTGCTTGCTCAGTTTAGCGGCTGATGCGTTGCTGGCCATCAGCCGCACCGAGTGCGCAAACACGACACGCAGCTCGCCGGGCGTAACCTGAGCACACGTGATATCGTCAGCAGCAGGAGCCACAAAAGCTAAAAAAGGTGGACGTGGTATAGAGGGACCACTGCTAACCCACCTTGGCTTTTGTCTTCGCACGTTCCTCCACGCCGGCGAGCGTCTTCTTCAGTTCATCTAATAGGAACTCGGAGCGCTCGGGGTGGCACTGCCCAAGCGACATGTAACCCGGTAAGTGAAGCTCCTGCAGGCGGCAAGATCAACTCAATAAATGATCATCAATGGCACTCAGCGATAGAATGACACCCGTGACACAGGCAGCAACTTGTGCCCATCTATGGTAGACGAAACAATAGCAATGTATAGAAAGGTATCATTCTGACATGGCAACATGGAGAGCCAATGGACCACAGAGGGGAACGAGGGAAGGAGACGCCTGCCTGAGAGTATCGGATGCTCTGAATGACGAGCTGCAGCATGCTGTTCAGCGTTATGCCGGTGCGAGGTGACTCGGCAGTGCCCCGCCGTGCAGTGCTGGCTGATGGCGGGCAAGCGCAGGCAAGCGCGGAGTAGTTGCGCCAAAGGCTCTGTCGGGCGGCGGACTCAAGCACCTGTCCGCCCCGGAAGATCGACTGCCCACCCTCCTGTGAGTGCAGCATTCGGTAGCACCTGCCACCCAGAATATCCCTCAGAGAAGCCAAAACCCCAAACACCGACCCCCCCCCCCCCCCCCCCCCCCCCCCCCTACTCTGCGTTAAAGGGAAAGTACACATGTTGAAGTGAGAAGAACCAGTTCACCCACCTACTTGACACTTCTTCATAAGCAAAGGCGACGCTTTTCGGGCAGAGGATGGCGATGTGCCGGACCAGCTCCGACAGGCATCGCGCCCAGCGGACGGGGTCGTTGCCGACATCGTGCAAGCCGAGCTGTGAGGGCGACGGATATTTTCTTAAGCGATGAGTATGTTGACAAACGAAGGTATGCACTAGCAAAAACACAGAACTCCAGAAACTCTCCCCACATTGCACACACACACACACACACACACACACACACACGCACACACACACACACACACACACACTCTCTCTCTCTCTCTCACACACACACAAACACACACACACACACAAACAGACAGACATATACACACACACACGCGTGCGCGCGCACACACACATACACCATGCGTACTTAATAAAGCGCAAACAGAGAGGGAAATAAAGTTCTTACAAGATCTCGAGGTATTCCTCACGGCAGTGCGCAGCACGATACCTTGTTTGTACCAGACAACAGTGGCCACAGCCCAACATGCACGTCCGTCGGCAATGGGCGCCACGTGCGCCACAGATCGCTGGAGCGGCCAAAGTCCCAATAGCACGACTGCGCAATCTCATCGCCGACCTGGAGGAAACAAGACAGACGTAAAACCAGTGATGGCACGGTGGTTCGCTAATTGGAACGCAGCTGGTTGTACTAGCCGCAATCTTACCTGCTCAATCACGTCCACGGCGTACGCTGTGGCATACAATGATGAGGGCTTTCCTGCAGAGTGCTGGTTTTCCAATGCGCAAAGGGTGTCCGGCATTTTAGTGGGGTATGGGAGATGTTGAACAGAGAACATATGTCAACTAATACAGACGCCAATTATGTGGAAGGTACATCTAATGGCGGAGGGAAGAGCTTGCTCGCCTTTGCCACAGCCATAGTACGGTGCAGTAACTGTGCACAGCGCAGGAGGTCCATCGCAAGCACGCGGATGGAGGGCTCATTACTGGCGAGGCAGGCGAGCCCCAGGCCCTCCAGCAGATGCAGATGCACGCCGCTCTCCAGGTCCTCGCTCTCAAGACCACCTGGAACAGGCAGTGCCATTGGCCTCGCCTGCAAAAAATGGGTGTCGACCTTTGAATCAGGAAACGGAAGTCAGAGGCGTGACGAAGGGTGGACAACGATGTCGAATGTTTCGCGGGTCACCTGCAGCAGTTTCACCCACTCCGCGCAGATGTCCATCAGCAGCCGCAACCCGGACTCAATGACACTTTGGTGAGAATCTGGGATTGCGGCGATGTCCCTCGCCATTGCGGCTACCACAAGCGACCTCATTGCAGGCTGCATGAACGAGATGACATAAACATATGGCAGTCAAAAGATTAACCAAATGAAACAGCCGACGATGTTCGTCCACCGCGTGAACATGCGCATAGAAAGCGACACGGCGGGTCGCTTGGTTTGGGAGATGTTGGCTCACCTGGCAACGCAGAGTTCGGTGGAGAGCACGGATGGCCTGCTGGCGCACATCCTGGTGAGAGTGCTTCGTGTAGCTGGCCAGCATCTCCGCCTGGCTCTGTGCATTCCACCCGGTGGGGATATATGGAATGCACAGCAGTGCAGCCTGCATAGCAAACAGGATTAATCCAGCAGAATTCCAAATATATTCTTCGGTGAATGGACGGTCCCTGAACCTGTGTGGGCGAAACCAGTCCGATACAAATACAGCTACTCCGTGTAGGTGTTTTGAAGACGGAGCCCTAGTTAAGCCACGGCTGATGCAAGGAGCGCTTCATACCCGCAGCACCAATAGACCAGCCAGCTTCTCCTTAGGCACGTGATCCCCCACGCCTCGCGCCACCACTGTCAGGTGCAGACCACCAAACAGCATCTGACAGTTACTCAGCACCTTTCCCACTGCCTCCGCGATGGGCGCTGAAAGATGTGCAACCCCGCAGAGCTCCAACGGGGAACTGCCTTCCTTCATAATCTCCACAACCTGAGTGCGCAGATGAAGCTACTAAGCTGCTAGCATCCACATACATAACCTGCTAAGAAAGCGCATAATATAAATCCACGCCTTGACCATCAGCCTATTTCCAAAGCCCTTGATCGAGGCCTTCTTAGTCTCACAACAAGATGCAGCTCCTGACCGCTGAGGCAGCCACCGCGGCAGAACGTAGACAAACCTGCTGGGAGGGTGACGAGCCAGGGTAGGTGACCTCCGGGTGACGGGCGCTGTGGTAGGCCGGCGCAGAGAGCGCCATGTTCAGCAGTGCCTGGAGACCAATGTGCTGGCAGCTGAATAGATCACTCTGTAAAAGCTCCAAGATAATCCCCTGCGGCGCCGCAAGGGAAAGAAAGGTCAGCACGGAGAATGCCAATCACGGCCGACCTTGGGTACAGCTCCACCAAAGGGAAAGGCAACCTTTATCGCGAACACAGGAGCTTTGGACGCCACAATTTGGCTGATCTTTAGCATCGTTGCGCCCAGGTCCTGGCCAAGCTTGAGCTCTAGCGACAAGGTGCCTTTGCAGACGTTGGCCATGGGAGTCTGGGGGGCCATAAATGACAAATGAGGGTGGGTATGAGTTTTGAGGCTTGAGATTCTCTGCCGAGGCATGCACTTACCACAATAAAAAGAAGCATCTGTGCAATCAAAGAGGGATACGTGCAACTCAGCAGCACAAACCTTCAGACAGTTGGTCAGCCAATCAGTCACTTGCTTGTCAGAATAGAAACTCCCATAGCGATCCTGTAAGATACGACCAATAGTCAGCCATGCCATTGACAAGGTGCTTTCGACGCCCCACACAAATTGATGCGATTGCGGTGGCACTTGCCAAGTATGCCTGGACGCACTCCTGTAGGCAGCGTAACGTCAGGACACGTGTTTTACTGTCCTTCATAAACTTCCCGTGCACCTGCGCATTCGCACCGCGGTCGCTCAATCCACCAGTTAAGACAATAATAGGCGGCACAGGTGAGCCTGTGACCAAGCGGAAGGAAATGAGGGTGAGACCTGCTCCACTAAGTTCTTCATATGGACCGAAAACACCGTCTCTGGCTCCAGTGCGATTAGGGAAGCCAGCAGAGGATACCCCACCTAAATGGCAAGGCGGTTCAGGAGGCCATGAACGAAACTGTCAGAAAGAGGAGCCATATTACTTACATCCCCTTCCCCGGATGTTGTCCATTCAAGCAGCGCACCGAGTAGTGCTTCTTCTGGTCCAGCGCCCATTTGGAAATATGTGTCCGCACATGCGCCACACTCTTATACCATTGCTGCATCACTTGCGCATCCCTGTCCTTCCCAAACTTTTGGATATCCCCACTGCTCCCCACACGCCGTAGTATCGCAGTCAGCATGTCCGACAGAGCGTGGTGTATCTGCCATTCAGACAGACGGGAGGGAATTTCGCATTAGAGTGACTTCCAGTTGTGCAGGAAAATTCTCAGGAGCAACGCAGCATACATCTCCGATGAAGTAGCGATGAGCCGAAGCACCTGGCTTTTTTTCTCCTTCGCGACATAGTTCAGAGGGTTAATGTCCTCCAAGAACTTTGTAGCCATAATAACCTCCTCATCCGAGCTGAAACCCATCTGAGCCCCTCTCATTGCCTGGCAAAGCCTAAACAGAGCCGCCCGCTCCTGCTGAAATGCTTCAGCCCCGTCGCCGTTCATGCGCGTGCGTAATTCCTGCATTAAACCAATGTGATCCATTGAGGAAAATTTCAGTTGTCGCCAGGCAGAGCACACCGATCGACTGACTGAAGCATCTAGGGCTGGTTTCAAGTGTGCAGCTATCTATCTTACCTTTATGAACATGTCAGAGATGGCAGCAAGCCGGAAGGGCGTCATGGCAGCTAGCAGCCATCCGCAATGTTGCGTGACCAAGCTGCGCGACTTCTCCAACTCCGGGTCCGGCACGTACACATGGCATTTTAAGACCCACTCGAATGCCAGCCTGTGTCACCATACATGTGAGCCACGTTAACGCGTTGGTTTGCAATTGCGAACGAGGAATGGGTTTTCCATGTCACCAGAGCAAGCATGGCTCATACTTCAGCAGCGAGGTGGCTTGACGGCTGTGCACATCACTGCCTGAGGCGCCCTTCAGAACTTCAAGTACAGCCTCCAAGAATGACAGCTCAATCACCAGCTGCGCAATATAGACTGCCACTCAGTATTACACAGCATCACATGTCCCATAGCGTCACCCCCCTCCCTCATCTCTTGCTTCCCACAGACTGTTTAAAGCGTTTCGGATGGTGGTCTGAAGATGGTCAGGCAGCAACCTTCTTCTGGCTCACTGCAATGCTCTTCCCTTTGTACCCCTTCAATGCCTCTGTGCGCCAATACAGCAGCGTATCCAGCAACTGCGCTCCCGCGTGCTTGGCGAGCAGGCGCAGCGACTTTAGCAGCTGCTCGTGCACTCCGTGATCCTTCACCAGCAGTCCAGCGTCCTAATGAAATAAACAGATACGCAGAGTATGGCATAAGGGAACGCAGCATTTAATGAATGTATAACATTTATACCAAAATATTTCTCAATGAAAGCATGAATCCAGGGCAGTCATGACAATGCAGGCACGCCGATGCCTTGTCCACTACACTCTGATGCTCAATGACTGTTCCAAGCATCACAGTCACAGCCAGCATCTACCACTGCCACCCCACCTGGAAGCTGCATGACTCCACCCTCTCGCTCGTGAGCTGCGTGTATTGCGCCAAAAGTGTGTCCGCAACGGGGGGCAGCGCCGGAAAAGACGTGGGGGTCGGCCCCGTAGCCATCGCCCTGTTTTATAAGCCTAAGCGAGGAGCGCAGTACGTAAATGTTGTGCGATAGTCAGTCCATGCAATCACGTGGTGCCATCGTCCTGCTCGACTGCTGTTATTTACTAGCTCATTTTTTGGTGCTAAGGTGCTCAGGTGTTCCGACTTGGCAGTCTCCGGAGCTTTGGTGCTTCTCCAACAGGAATGGTATAAAAAGAATATAAGCGATGGGAACGCCATTCTGACGCGTGAGGCTGCATAGGAAAACAAGCGTATGCACAGACGGGGGCACCTCGGGTGCTTGGATGTTGGAGAAAAGGCTTGCGTTCTCGGCCGAGCACGACGATTATCCTCCTCGGCGGATCAGCTCAGTATGGCCGCTGACCGCTTTGCCCTATACCTGCAGCCGATGCAGCAGCACATACTGCCCACAGCTCCTTCGCAGCATAAGTTTGTAGCTTCAAGAAAGTTACGCTTTGGAATGGCCGGTGCTTGACTTTCCGCTGGCGTCGGACGAGCCGTCGCGAAGCAAGCACGACATACGGCGCCACAAGCTCGTCAAAGGCAGTCGTGGGCCGGCGTCGACTTGTAGGAACATCAAGCAGTCATATGATATTATATTGGTACGTAACCTGTACATCAGGTACCGTACGGATTGTTTTCTATTATTGTACACACTTTTCATTAAAAAAAAAACTTACAAGAAAAAGCAGCCAGGCCAACAAGCAAAAAGAAGAAAAGAGGAAAAAACCTAAGCCCGAGGAACAGGAAGGCATGCCACAGCATCAGCACTGCCCTCCTGAAAAGCGTCGCGGAGATAGGAACCCAGAGTGCCATGAAGAGCAGCAGAAAGACGTTGCATTATACACTCTTGTCCATATTGCTGTCTTGGTCCCCCCGCCCCCTTCTGGTTCCCCCCCGCTCTTTCTTTCATGTCCACGTTCCTATAGTGCTTCTTGTAATCAAACTCCATTGTGCAGGAACGTGGACAGGGAAAAAGGGGGGAACCAAGTGAGCAAGAGTGACAAGAGGGTAATGGAACCCAAGGCATGGCAAAGGGAATTAAGCACTACATTGCGCACAAACCTATCTGATGAAGCACAAGAGAACAAAAGAAAATCCCACGCAACGTTAAAAAACAAAACACGCGGAGGCCACAAGCGGCACCTCGCGCGCCGCGCGAGGAATGAAGCACGGAGACGCCTGCGGCCCATGGCGCGGGTGAAGAACGCCGTGGCGGGAGAAGGCATCCTTGCCGAGAAAAGCGGCCTCCACATCGTCCGCCGCAGCGGCCAACCCGCGCAAGACGTTGTCCGCGCGAGCGACATGGACGGCGAGAGAAACCTTTCGGCGCCACGAGGCCAATAACTTGCCCACGTGCATCACTTTAGAGGCGGCTGCCAACCTGGCCAATTTTGTCAAAAAGCCGCAGGCGGGGTACCGTACAAATCGCGGACTAATACATTTATATATCGCCATCAATCCTATCATTTACTCTATGTTTAAATTATTTATTTTTCTCCCCCGCGACATGGGATTGGCACGTAAACTCGCACATGCACCCTCTAAGGGCGGCGTTTTGTAAGCACGACTGAGAGTGTGAGTTTAAAGCAAACCTTAGATTCATCACATATGGGCGCCCGGCGGTGGCGACCCCAGAGGGGGTGCGCTCGCAGGCCCGTCGGCATCCCTTCACCTCTTCGTGGTGGGCGTTAAAAACGATGTAGCCGTGCTGGGCTTGACATGGTAGGGGGCTAAGAGGGCCGGCAGAGCGATCCGCGCCATCAACAACTTTCGGAGAGCCCCGGCACGGAGGGCTTTCAAAAATGATATAAGTACGCAAGCCCCGGGATCTCCCGCTCGGGCCGTTGAATTTTTTCTTTTTAAGATTAGATACCCCTAGAACACTCTCATGTTACCTTCGTCCTATACATAGCAAAAAGGCACGCGTGCCGCATGGGCAAGTGCGTTTTGTACGTAATGTTACAATTTACCCGTAAAAGTACGACACGCGACCACTCGTGCTTTGCGTGACATATTAGGAGCTGTCACGGGCACGCATAGGCCGTGTGATAGGCACGCGTGGTCTTGCGTGGTTGCGTGGTCCTTGGTGGCATGGGATCTAGCGAAACCTTCTTTACACATCCCTAAACCTCACAGCCACTACCATCAATATTCATTAAAAAGCACCACATAATGAACGTTAAAGTGTGACAGCTACAACTAGCGCCCCTTTTTCACCCGTCGGTTGCCGATTTGGGGACGGACCGTAGTAATCGGTTGCCGTCACGGCCGTGCCCGCCGCTACGGTGCGAGCTAATGGCGCCAGCTCCCGACGCGATATTTTATAGTCATGCCGTATTGACGTGGTTGTCGGAAAAAATAATGGACGTTCACAATATGTGCTTCTAGCGGGGACATGGGCAGATACTTGGTGAGTATTTTAGGCGGTCGCATATTCAAAGTCCGGGAGTAGAGCGCGTGTAAATATGCGGGTGGGATGGTGCGCTCCCGTCGTTAAATTGACGTGTGCGCGCGAAGTATGACACGGTGTCGCGGTATGGGTATATGGTTAGAGGCAAACGGTGGCGCTACTCAAGTGCTAGCGATAATGGTAGGATTATTTCGCCATTGTGTGCCTCCAAGTCATCGTAGCATACTAGCTAGTCGCTAGCGGTAGCTTTGCTGCTACATCATGTGACTATCATGCGACCACGCGTGGTCGTGCCGCCGTGCCCACCTCGCCGTATGTAACGATGAAGTCGACACATTGAAAATTGCACTAGCCAGACAAGAAACGTGCAAAAGTGGCCACGGCTTACAATTGGGTTTTCGCTCTGCGTAGGACGGGCCTTAAGGGAACGGGACATATATCTCATGAGTTCTAGGCGGCGAGGAGAATACGAGCATATCTACGGCTGAAGGCGGGCGTTGAACGGAGTTGGCGGAAGACGGCCGGGAAGCAGCGCGAGGGAAGGGCGTTCGCTGGATGACGATTAGCCATATAGATCTCGAACCTCCCACGGGTTCAACAACCACAAGAACACACACACGAGGCACGTGTGGCAGTTTGCGAGAGAACAAACCGCGTAAAATTAATTACGGCTAATGGAGAAATTATGCGCGAGAGCGTCACTTTTTTGCGATGTTGATGAATGTAATTAGAAAGGGGAAATAAAAGTTACTTCTCGCCTCCCTCCACTGCGTTCGCTTAAGTAGCCCAGCCTAGTTCGCCTTCAGTCTTGAAGCGTCACGTGACCCTCGGAAGCTCGTCTCATGTGCCGTGTTGCTGCCCGCTCGGATAGACGTGATCCGGCGCGTCTTGATGCTTATTGAGATTGTTTACAACATGTGTTGGTATCCAACCGGTTGCTGTCTCTTGGCCCTCCAAACCATGCCAACTCGGGAACTTAAAAGTTGTGCCTATACCGTGAACCACCAATTTCCAACCTCTCCGGAGTGTGTTCACTTATTATACTCCCTCCCGTGGGAGTTGGTTGTTCTTAGGGTTTTCCTCCACATTGGATAGTGTGGAGGTGGAGTTGGGAGAGATGCGAGTGGTTCCGGGGCGTGTTTTCGAGATGATCTTATCCGGGCGTCATTGCGGAAATTGAATTTGAAATTGCATTTTTAACAACACGTACCGATGAATCGGTTGTTGTCTCATGGCGTGCAAAATACTGTCATCTAGGTCTTAGGAATATGGTTTTACGCCGGGGATCTCCTTGTCCATCCCTCTAAATCAGCTACCTGCCATATTTCCGTTGCTAGTGAATCGGCCGCACATGGGGCAGCGTGAGGTGGGGTTACAATTCAAGAGGCGGGTGTTGTATACGTCCCATTTGAGGCATTGTTTGTGTGTGAATTGGTTGGTGGTGAGAGAGGTGTCTTTTGTGCGATGAGAAATCCGCCCCGTAATCGGCGGCACAAGCGAGGAGGGCGCCGAGCTTAGTGGTGTGCGCGAGTAGGGTATGGGTGCATTTGATGTTGCATTTGTGGGCATCGGAATTGAGGTTAGTGTAGCGGAAGGATGTGGGGTCGCCGTGTGGTGTGGTTGTGATTGTATATGGCCAAGTCAAGGTGCCGATATACAAATATAACCTTGTAGGATACGTGGAGTCGGGTGGGTGACCGTCTGCGACTTGGTTGGCGAGCGCGTTTGCGAGGTCGTTATATGGGAACGATTGTGAGCTTTAGTTTTGCCGAGGTAAGTACGGGTACCGGAAGCGCGGCGAGTCTTGAGAGAGTGTGTGATTGATTCGAGTGGCGCCCGCAGGCGGCGTAGCGGCGGCGGCCTCGGAGTGGGGTGTGCTCGCATGCCCGTCTACACTCACCCCCACCTCTTCGTGGTCGGCGTTGGCAATCATATAGCCGTGCCATGCCTTGCACAATTGGGGGCTAGGCGGGGTGACTTCGGTAGCTGCGATCCTCGCGATCGGTATCTCTTGAGAAGCTCCATGACACAGGGATTTTAAAAACAATATATATACTACCAACGTCTTGATCTCCCGCTCGGCTAGTCCGACATTTCTTTTTCATCCCCAGATTCTCCTTGAATACTTCCCCGTTCACGGACGGGACCCATATCTTGAGAGCTTTTTGGAGGTAAGAAGGGTACGGGCAGATTTGAGCTGGTGGCGGGCGTTGGAGGTGGCGGCGGACAGCCGTGAACCATCACCGGAGCAAGGAGCTCGCTAGCCTCCGACCAGCCATGTGGGACCCAAGTCTCCCGTGGGGGCGAGGCGAGAAGCATACCGGAGGAAGGTCGCAGCCGAAGGAGCGACACGGTCTAGCGGCGGAGGTCCACAGGATCGACAGCCGCCGGGAAAACATGTACGGGGGGTTTCGGCTTAAATGTTTCCGTACCCGACACATTTTGAGGAACGGCGCCTCGATCAGCGAGTCCGGCCAGCCCCTCCCCTAGTAGGTACCAAGTACTTGACACGTTGTCAGAGGCAGGGTGTCTAGGGTTATGGCAACGGCACTCTGCTTATAAAGGCGCCCCCTAACATCCTAAACCACCGGGGGGGGGGGGGGGGGGGGGGGGGGGGGGGTAGATTCTGCACAATGAGACATACCGGGGATAGGAGAAAATCTGGCGCGGAGGCATGAGCGCAAGCCAAACACTATTTGAGGCTATGGAGGGGAAAGGAATGAAATTAAATAAAATTTGAAATTTGAAATTAAACACTCCAATACCAGTAAAAACCGGCTGGAGTCTGTGGGCCCCCCCATATGCTATGCCTAGCTGGACTTAGAAGCGTGAGGTAGACCGTGAACCACTAATCCCAACCTCTCCAATGGCAGTAACGATACCGTCTAAAACATACCCGTATCCATGTATTTTATTATTTTTTGATCTATACGTTTTTTTTTTGTATACAGTATGAAATAAAAGATGTCGCTAGTCTCCACGATACGCGGCTGCGGGGTCGCTGATCAGCAAGGCTGTTCAGCTTGAGTTGGTCGAGGCGAACCTGCCTGACCTCTGCTCCTGTGCGACTCCGGTCGCGCCGGAGCTTGGGGGGAAAGGCAGGTGAAATACCCCCCTCGCAACGGTCGTCGTCGGTCCCGCCTCGATCCGTGCTCAACCCCGCCCGAGGTATTAGCCGCTCCTCTCGACGCAACTCGCCACCTAGCCGAGTCTTCTCTCCTCCTTCGGGGGCTAAGAAGAGAAAATAACTAGGCTGCATACGGTGTCCGGCTGGCTTTCCTGCCCCCGAGCCAGATTTTCTCATGTCCCCTGTCCTTTTCCCGTATGTTTCCAACACCTATCTGATCGCGCTGTGGCCGTCCGTGCCCTCCCATGGTGGTTTACGTTGTTAGGGGGCCGCCTTTACAAGCAGTGTGCCGTTACGATAACCTTAGGCACACTGCATGAGGCAGCCTATCGATAACCGGGTACCGACTGGGGAAGGGGTTGGAAGAACAAAGGGATCGAGTCGCCGGTCCTCAAAAGATGGTGGGTACGGGAATTTTTCCAAAAACCCCCCGTACCGGGCTTTTCCGGCGGCGGGCGATCCTAATGACCGCCGCCGCCAGACCGTGCCGCTCCTCCGGCTGCGACCAACCTCCATCCTGCGTAGCATCAGGCCTCGCCCCCAGGGGAGACATAAGGCTCTCGCATGGCTGTCGACTGCTAGCGAGCGCCGTCCCTAGCGCTGCTTCCCAACTGTCCGCCGCCAGCTCCAACACCCTCTTCCCTCCGCCGATCCGTCCGTACCCATTTTCGCCAAAAAATATTTCGCAAACGCCGCCCCCGCCCCATCGTCGGGTGAGTATCTGCGAGTATTTAGTCGCGGAAAAGACATATCGGACTGGCCGAGCGGGAGATCCATGTGCCGGTGTACGGATATTATGTTTTTCCAAAACCCTCCGTACAGGGCTTCCCGACAGCTGCTAATCCCGCGGATCGCAGCTGTCGGTACCTCGTTTAGCCCCCTACCGTGCCAGGCCTGGCACGGCTATGGGGTTTCCAACGCCCTAAGCGTGGAGGTAGAGGTAGGTGCCGACGGGCCTGCGAGCGCACCCCTCTCCGGGGCCGCCGCCGCTGCGCCGCCGGCGGGCGCCAAATTAAATGAAATGAAGTGAAATGAAATGGCAGTGTTTACAACAATCACCGAGTTAACGGTTGTTGTCTTCGGGCGCCCCTATGATCAAGCCTCCTAGAGTACAGTTTTTTATCGTAGGATATACGCTATGAAACCACTAATCCCAACTCCACCAATGGAAGCGACAATACAGTGAAATTCATGCTAGTAGATAGTCAATGTACTCTAGTATGAAAAAAAATCGCTATTCTCCACCATGCGCAGCTTGCTCCAGCTACTGCGAGGGTGTTGACCAGCCAAGCTAATCAGCTGGTGATCGTCGCGACGGGCCTACCTGACATCTGTTGCTATGCGACTCCGGTCGTGCCGGAGATGGGGGGGGAAGGAAGGCGAAAAACCCCCTCGCAAAGGTCGTCGACGGTCCCGTCCCGATCCGCGCGCTCCCCCGTCCGATATATCGCCGGTCCTCCCGTCGCAGCTCGCCTCCTAGCCTAGACTTCCCTACCCCTCCGGGGGCTGGGGAGAAAGGGAATCCATAGCTACAGACGGTATTTTGTTGGCGCTCTTGCCTCCGCGCCAGATTCTCTCATGTCCCATGTCCGTCTCCGTATGTTTCCGACACCTATTTGATCGTGCGAAATCCGTACGCACCCTCCCCATTGGTTTACGTTGGTAGGGGGCCGCCTCTATAAGCAGAGTGCCGTTGCGATAACCCTAGGCACCTAGTCGATAATTGGGTATCGAATGGGTGAGGTGTTGGTCGAACTCGCTGATCGAGTCGCCGCTCCACAAAAGATATCGGGTGCTGAAGTACATATTCCAAACCCTCCGTACCGGGTTAATATGGCGGCGGTCGATCTTGTGGACCTCCGCCGCCAGATCGTGTCAATCTTCCGGCTGCGACCCTCCTTCGTCATGCGTAGCTTCTCGCCTCGCCCCAAGGGAGACTCGAAACTCACAGGGTTGGACGACTGCTAGCAAGCGTCTGGCCATGACGATGCTTCCCGGTTGTCCGCCGCCAGTTCCAACACCCGCGTCCCACCGCTGATCCGTCCGTCCCAGAGCTAAACCGCCGAGCGGGAGACCCTAGTGTTGGTGTACGGATATTTTGATTTCCAAAACCCTCCGTGCAAGGCTTTCCCGACAGCTACATATCACGTGGATCGCAGCTTCCGGTACCTCTTTTAGCCCCCTACCGTGCCAAGCCTTGCACGACTACATGGCTACCAGCGCCCACCGCGTGGAGGTAGAATTGGTGCCGACGGGCATGCAAGCGCACCCACCTCCGGGACCGCCGCCGCTGCGCCGCCGGCGGGCGCCGGGGAAGGGGAGTCTAAGCTAGGGGACAAGCTGCGACGGGAGGAGCAACGATAATCTCGGACTGGGGAGTGCGCGGATCGGGACGGGACCGTCGACGACCTATGCGAGGGGGTTTTCCGCCTACCTTCCCCCCCTAGCTCCGGCAAGACCGGAGTCGCACATGATCAAAGGTCACGTAGGCCCGTCGCGACGAGCGCAAGATAATCAGCGCCCTCGCAGCGGCTCGAGCATCTCACGTACATTTGAGACTAGCGACAAATTATGTTTCACACTTGTATGCATTTATTGCTTATGGGCATGATTTAGACGGTGTTGTTACTGCCATTGGAGAGGTTGGGATTAGGGGTTCACATCTTTCCAAACCCATTCAAGCATCGCATCGACCTACAATGGGTAATTTTATTATGGGACACCCAAAGACAACATCTGTGTACTCGGTTTTGTTGTAAACAATTTTCAATTTGATTGAATGTGTAGCGGTGGATGTGGTGTCGGTAGATAGGCGTTGGGGCAAGGCATGTAGCCTTGAATGATTCGGAGCGAGCATGCGCTATTGGTTAGGAGGTGTACGTGCCTAAGTTGGAGCCCGACATCGATGCTGGCTAGTTCCGCTCGATTAATGGTGTGTAAGGGTGAGTTGGATGGAAGTTGCCATGATTTCGACTCGGGTGTCAGTGGCCGGGTGGGTGGCTGCCGCTTTAAGTGGAGAGGAGCCGCCTTTCATGGAGCCGTCGGTGTAAATAAAGTCCATATCATCCTTGCGCGGCCTGGTCTCCATGGTAGGTACGCGCTGCCGTCAAATGTAACCACACGCTAATCCGCTCACTCCCCCCCCATTGTAAGGAAGATGCCGACAACAATATCCCCGATGCCCGCCGATTTTTTTGCGAAATTACATGTTTGGCACTAAATATAGGCAAAGGCGCGGGGGGGGGGTTGTGAGTTTGGGTGTATCGGCGAAGTATCACGATGAATTATCATTATACTTTTGGTGTGTATTCTACATGAGAGTGCTATGGCGGCTCAGAAACGGCGAAATCTCACCATGGGCGGCGAGTGCTTGGAGCTCTTTGAAGAAGAGTTCGAAGAAAGGTATCGGTCCGAATCGGCCCAATACCGAGATAGCGTATGCACCCTATGCCTAGGATCACTGTCGACCCCCATGGTGGTTGTGGAGCGCGACTGCGCGAGACGTCGTTTCATGCAACGACTTTGGAAGAGCTCGGCCGCGACATCAAAATATCAAACGCGTCCAACGTTGTGAAGTTGACTCCCTCCACACGCTCCTCTGGAACCACACCTTCCGCTCTGCCCCCCTCCCACAGGGACGTCACCACCTCCTCACCGCTTTACAACCCCCCACGCCACCCTCTCCCCCTCCACTCCCTCCCCCTACACACCCCCTCCCCTCCCCTCCTCTCCTCCCCCCTCCCTTCCAACCTCCACCCGTAGAACGCCCCCCCGATGACCCCCCCCGCACCACCCCCTCCCTCCCCTCCCCCATCCTCCCACACCACACATCGCAACCACTACACCTCATCACCCTCAACACCCGCGGACTACACACCTCCATTATGGATGTTGAACACCTCTCCACCTCCCACCAACCGGACGTCTTAATCCTCACCGAAACCAACCACGACACCCACAAGTCCCGCTGGCGCATAGCCCTCCCCCAATACCACCTCAAAAGCTCCCGACCTTGCTACTCAACTGTGCCCCTACCCAACGCAGGCGTTCTCTTCGCGGTCCGCCGAGCCTCATTCCAGTCTGCCACTGTCCTAACCCCGCCCCCCCACCTCATCCCCCATATCGCCGGACTAAAAATCGTCCCCCACTCAGGCACCCCTTACCTCCTTATAGGTACTTATATGCCCCAGCTCTACACCCCCCAACTGACCCGCCTCTACGCAGAAGTTGCAGCTTGGGGCCTCCGCCTAGCGGACGACCACCCGCAACACCGCATCCTCTGGGGAGGGGACTTCCAATCGACCACCCACACAGGTACAGGACACCCTGCCTTCACCTCCTTACTCAAATCCCACCTCCACCCCCTCCACGACCCCATCCCTACCTTCCCCCGCAGCGGGGGCTGCCTTGACCACTGGCTCACCACGCCTCCTTCACCTATCACCCTCCCACCATCCTCTTGCTCGATATTCCCCTCCCCCTCCCACTTTACTGACCACTCTGCAATCCACCTCGTCATTCCCGCCCCTTTCTCCCTCATGGCACACCCTCCCCCTCCCCGTACCCACCCCCACACACATCACACAACGCGCAAACTCACCTTTCGACTTCCCCTCACACCCGACCACATAAAAGCGTACCAATCCAGCACCCCCGACCTCATCAACCAAACGGCCGCCCTCCACGCAGAAATACTCAACACCTCACACACCTCGGCCTCCCCCGACACCCTCGACACCCTAGCCTCACAATTCACCACACTCCTCTCCCATCACATGAACCACGCAGCCACAGTTTGGCCCCTCCTCCCCGCCAAGAAACCCCGCCCACCCCAAGCGTCCCTTGACCCTACTTGGCTAACAAATAAAACACGCACTCAAATACTCAAACTCCGTAAATGCAGCAAAAATAACGGCCCCCTCCCCATCGCCCAAGCCCTCTTAAACACGACCGACTATCTCTCCCCTGACGCCATCAAACAACAGTGCCAAGCACGCATACGCCAGCTCCTTCACGCCACCACCACGGATAAGATAAAGAAAATAAAAACTCGAGCCAATGCGGCCTACGACACCTGCCCCAAACTCTCCCACCGCCGATTGAAAATTAAAAGCGGCCTCCTACCCCCCGCCGGCGCCGCCTCCACCCTCCACCGCATTACCAAACCCGATAAAACCACCGCATCCTCTCCCTCCGCCGTCATTGACGCGGTACACTCTCACTTCGCTAGCGAACTCGGATGCGCCACCCCACACGAACTACCCACCCCCCCATGGGAACTCCCCGACAACCCCGACAACTTTACCATCGAACCCCGCGGTGACCCCTCTCTCACCCTTGCCGACATGATTACCCGCGACACTTTCGATAAAACCCTCAACTCCCTAGGCACCGGCAAAGCCCCCGGCCCCGACGGTATCCCCAATGAAATAATCAAATTCCTACCACCGGCGACCCGCTCCGCCCTCTTCTCTCTCCTCTCCCTCCTAGCACACAAATCCTACACCCCTCCTGATTGGTGCCACAGCACAACATGCCTCCTACATAAAAAAGGCGACCCCTCCCTCCTCGATAACTACCGCCCTATCGCCCTCATGAATAACCTCCTTAAACTATGGACAGCACTAATCAAAGATGCAGGCTCGAAGTACGCCGAAACCCACGGCATTCTCAGCGACCAACAGGACGGATTCCGACAACACCGCAGTATCCACGACGCCCTCTCCTCCCTCATTATGACAATGGAGGACGCGAAACTCCACAACAAAGACATCTACGTCATGTACGCCGATTTCAAAGGCGCCTTCAACGCCGCGGACCACCGTATCATGTTCAAACACATGCGTCAACTCGGTATGCCCCCCACCTTTGTCGACACATGCGAACACCTCTACGGGGTCTCAACCACAGACTATATTACACCACATGGCCCCACCCCTTCTATAGACATTAATCGCGGAACCCTCCAGGGCGACACCCTCTCCCCCTTTCTATTCACCCTCTTCCTTGAACCCTTTCTTCGCTGGCTCACGGTGGGAAGCCGGGGATACCGCCCAGGCCCCCCCGCTACTAACGTCGACCCCACAGAACCCACAGCCACATACCCAGGACACGGATTCGCCGACGACCTCAGCCTCGCCACGGGCTCGACCCCCAACATGACCATCCAGCTCAGAAAACTCTCCCTCTTCAGCGCCTACACGGGCATGACCGTCAACATCCGCAAATGCTGCATCACCGGCGCGCTCTGGCGCACAGGCAACGCCCTCACCCTCGCCAACACTACCCTCCTCGCATCCCGCCTGCAAACTCAGTTCATCTCCCTAAACTCCACCCCGGCCCCCATCCCCTCCATTGGCCCCAAGGACACATACCGCGTCCTAGGGGTAGAACTGAACACCTCCCTCAACTTCACCAAACACTGGCAAGAACTCAAACGTACCACTGCATCCCTCATCACCACCCTTTCCACCTCCCCACTAACACAATCCCGCAGAATCAGGGTCATCCGTGGACTCCTCATCGGAAAGCATTTCACCCTCCAGCTCGGCCTCTTCACCGACTCCCAACTCGACACTCTCGAAGGACAAATCTGCCGCGCACTCCGCTCCGCCGTCTCCTCGGTACGTAACCTTCCCCGCACCGCCCTCCACCGCCCTACCTCAGACCTAGGATACGGCCTCCCCTCCCTCAAAGCCCACGCCGCACAACTCACAGTTTGCCACCTACATAAAATCATGAACAACTCAGGCTACAGAGGCCACATGGCCCGCGCACACATACGCACCCTATCCACCACGTACTCCCACTGGCCCTCGGAATCCATCATGTCAACCTGTTACACCCCACCTACACTAAAGTGCTTAGTCAGAGCTCAACGCGATGCGGGCACCCTATTCCACAACATCCCTCCACTCTCCCTCACCAACCCTATCGCCTCCACAATCCGCGCCCACTTCACCACTCAAGACAACGCCCTCCTCGCCTCACTCCGGGACAAAGCCACACACATCACCGACCCTCACACATATAAACAAGCCTACTGCGATTTCTCTCCCCGCAAAACACACGCCTCCCTCCTACCCCGCCTCACCCCCCTCTGGAAAAGTAACATCACCTCGTGGCCACAAGTCCTCCTCAGAGCCACCTCATCCTCCTTCATCCTCAAATCATGCAAATCCATCACCACACTCACGGGGTCCACCACCCCACTCTCAGTTCCCATCCGCCTCCTCGCCGCAATCCTCACTGAACCCCTCGATACTATCCACAACCGCCTCCCCATCACAAGCCTCACTACCAACCAAGCATCCCCCCCCACCACTATACACCCCTCATGGATTCCCCTCCTCTCCCCTCACCTCCCCCGCTCACCCCCCACCCTCTCATCCGGCATCTACACCTCCCGCACCACTCACCCCACCCCCACCGCACCCACCACACACTTAGACACAGAATACCTCACCCCCTCAGACCACCACTACCCCCCCTGCGACGTAACACGCATCATTTCCAAACACAAGGACACAGAATACGGCCAAACGCAGTACATGGTTGAATGGGCCCCGGAACACCTCACGGAATGGGACATTCAGTTACAACTCGACGACGGCTTCCGCCTCATCTCCTCCACTCCCACATCGGTATGCCTCCCCTCCCCCTCCCCCACCGCCTGCTCCATCTGTCATGACCCCCTGCACATAGAACCCTCCTCCACCTGCTGCACATGCCCGCACTTTGCCATACACTCCCAATGCCGCCCAGCTCAGGGACCCGCCACATGGCAGTGCGAGTGGTGTGCTCGCGGCCAACAACACGACCTCACCCACCTCCACGAAGTGCAGTGGGCCCCATGCCTACAACTCCACGACACCATCAGTGAGACCCCCTCCGGCCCCACCGCCCTCACCGCATTTAACTCAGGCTATGTCCCCTCCACCACACCCATTTTGCCAGAACCCGGACCCCCTCCGTGGTCACACCCCCTAATCACATTCAACCATGACCCCATCAACCCCGACCTCGACATGCTCCCTACCGGTAAATTCGCTATCCACGCACACCCATCACTCCACGACACCACCATACTCTGCACTCCCGACGGCCGCGCGGTCACCACCCTTAACGGCCCCCGCGTCCGCCACCTCTACCAACTCTTTCGCCCCGACCTCTCGCAGCATACGTTCGAAGAGGAGGTCTACCACCTCCTCACCCGCCTAGGTTCCCGCTCAGAAATCCACTCACCCACACCCGCCACCACCACCCGTAATAGATGGGCCACCAGAGAAGACCTCCTCACAGCTCTCCGTCACACATTCCGCATCCAGACAGAACTCTACTCCGACCCCCTCAATAAATCCCTTCACTCCCACACCTACCACTCCCTCTACCCCGAAGATATAGTCTTCTCATCTAGCGGCAGCAATGCCCCGCACACCTGGCAAGGCACCAACATAGCCAACCCCGAATACGACCACGAATGCATGAGACGAGCCATGGAACACGCAATCACCAGCGCACACCTCACAGCCCCTCACACACCCAGCGCAACCATCCTCATCCTCCCCCGATGGGAACACACACCCTACCGCCACTCCAAATACATCAACTCCCCATACACCCACCACCTTTACACCCTCCCCAATGACGCAAACACCTTCCTACCCCCCGACCAACACACTGGCAACCCCACCCCTACCCCATTCGGCACACGATGGATGGTCGACATATACCTCGTCGCCAACCCCCTCGCACTCTCCACCCTCCCATCACCCACAGCCATGACCGCACTTCACAACACTCTCGAATCTATCTACGACACTCACCTCCCCAACCCCATCATCACCCCCCCTCCTCCACACCTCTTTGGCACCTACTCACCCCACTCAGCGGGTATATACCACCGCCCCCCAAACCCAACTCACCCCCTCACATACCCCCTCCCGGACCGCGTGCATCTAACGTACCCCCCCACCAGAGGCACCCCTGCTTGGAACTGGCAGGACTTTGTATACACAGACGGCTCGAAAAAAGGAAGCTCGTCCCCCCTCGGAGCAGCAG